>CALNHX010003982.1:0-137212 GCA_940337035.1 Agriotes lineatus | reverse complement strand
TTTTCTTAAAAAATCGCTTTATGTGCATGATGAGAGCTTGCCTCGTCTTCTTTGTGGCATGACATCAGCAGTTCTCAAACCGTAACTGTTATTAGAGTATGTGTTTCTCTGTGAATTTCGGAAAACAGCTTGATATTGCCTAAATTTTTAACCTTTAAATTGGGTGTAATTAAAACTTACATATTCAAAGATAAGACAAAAACGCACATCCCTTTAAATGCAAAATAAACGTATAAAAAATGTTAGGTAATTTTCAAGGATATTCTTCTGTAGTTACATTTTTGTATTTCCTACACGGTGATCTTAAATTCCCACGTTACAAACTTTGAAATTTCTGTACACTCCTCAAGTAGCTTAACTTTTCCAATTCTACTAAATTATAGCTGAAGTTCAAAAGTTAAACTGAAGTATTGAAAAACTTTTCAAACTTGATCTTCATCTTGCTTAAGAATTCGTTTTCCAAAATCGCACTACATTAATTCTGAATATAAACTAATGGTTGGAAACAGGATAGCAAAGTGACGTTGTGCCCTTAAGTTAGATGCTGAGAGCATCAATAGAGCTACTTCGCACTACAGGCGCTGTTTCGGTGCCAACGGTTAATCAAAACCGTCATTCACAGCTTCCCGTCGATGCCAACCTTGACCTCCTTGGAATACGTATCTCCGGCTTTGAAAATTCGGTGAATGCGGCGACGAAAAGTTTTATATGCCGTTTTAGGTTCCTGCATAATGGGTGGAATTCGTTTTGTGTGACAACAAAAGTCACGTGCCCTCGCAGCAGGTGATAATTCGGCTTCTATGAAAGCCGTTTTTAAGGCATTTGCCTTCGTAAATTGTTCATATTATTACGCCATAGTTGTTAGCTAAACATAAATATCTAGTCTTTACGTTTTTGCACACAACAGAACGTCCGTCCAGCTCGGAGAATACAACACAAATTCGACGACCGACTGCGTAAGCTACTACGATGACAACGACTGCTCAGACCCTGTGACCAAGGTGGCCGTTGAGAAAACCATTTTGCACCCGAAGTATAAGTTGGACAAGGAAGGATTAAGCTACAACATAGCCTTGATTCGTCTTGCCCAAGATGCCCACTTCTCAGGTATGTCGACATATTTATTTTCTATATACAAATCCTTGTTTATTTATGTATGTACTACTTTGTAGATTATATAAGGCCTATTTGCCTGCCAGATGGGAAATTCAAGGCCAAAATAGGAAGCACTTTGTCGACCACTGGATGGGGAACCACAGAGTGGGGTAAGTTATTATTTAAGCAAAATATGTCATAGTAACATCGTTTTTTAAAACTGTTTTAGTGCCGGATCTCAATAAAAAATCCAATATTAAGAAACGCGGAAAAGGAGTAATCGTACCCTTGCAGCAGTGCATCGAAAACTCCGAAATTAACCTGGAAGGAGCCGTAAGCGAAGATTTCCATATCTGTTTCCGGGAAGATACCCCGAACGGGCCCTGTGCCGATGATTCTAGCGCACCCCTCATGTCGAAAAGCAGGAATCAGTGGCAGCTGGAGGGCGTCTTATCTTTCCCCATTGCTCAGAACTGTGGGGTAGGCAGCATGAAAATCTACACAAACATCACTAGGCATCTGGAGTGGATTACGGAAAACGCTGTGCTTTAATGCGCTGTAACTAAATTTGTAGTAGAACTTTCATACTGTATTTTGCTATATTGTTGAGCAATTTTATGACAAATGGTCAATAAAGTAAACGCAGTTTTATCAATTCATGTAGCAACTTGGTATGACTTAAAAACTATATTTTACAGTAGCTAAACTGCTACTGCAGTATTATTGTTAGAAATAAGGAGACTTAAAAAGTGTTTTAAAATAGGTTCAAGTTGATAGTATTTATAACACTCTATAATACGCACATACAGGGTAATTCAAATTAAGTGCGCACCATTGCTGTCTTTGTTATTATTAATTTTACAAAGTAGGTTAAATTAGTAAACTATTTTTTTGGAGCTGACTAATATGCAATTAATAAAAAAACAATCGAATAACGAGTTTGCGACAAAATTAAAAACTTTTAGTTTTTTTAATGGAACACCCTGTATATATTTCAAAAACTTGAAATAAAAATTAATTTGTGATATAAAAGTCTTAATACACTATTGGCTTAAAATGAATATTAAAGAAGTTAGGAGAGATTTTAGTTTACCTATATCAACAATACACCGTACTTACGAAAAATTCATAGTAGGCTGCTACTAAAAACAAAAACAATAACGTAAACATCAGAACTGTCAAAATCAATTTGTCGTACGTTTGGTTCTCTAAAGTAATTAGTGTTGTTTATTTACTATTATAAAAACTTAAAACAAGCCTGCAATGAATTTTTACAGTAGAATAATGTATGTATTTATCTATAAACTGAAACTTGCGATAACTTCTTTAGTATTCAATTTAAGACAATAGTGTATTGACACTTTTATATAAAAAATTTATTTTTATTTCATATTTCTGAAAAATATACAGGGTGTTTCATAAAAAAAATTTTTTTAATTTTTTCGCCAACGAGTTATTCGATTATTTTTTTATTAATTGCATATTAATCGGCACCAAAATCACTACTAGTTTGATAATTTAACCTACTTTGTAAAATCAATAATAACAAAGATAGCAATGGCGCGCACTTAATTTGAATCACCCTGTATAATAGGTTTTAAATTAAAAAAAATAGAAAATATTTAAAACTTGTAATAGAAAAAATGTAAGAGAGGTTTTCAATGCGTTTTAAAAGTTTTAGTTCCAGTGTAAAAAAGTTTGCATTTTTACTTCCTTTTACAATACAGGAATTATTGCATCCACCCCAAAAAATCGAAATTGAGTTTTCAACAGATCTTCATGTTTTAGAGACTCCTGAACCCTGTGTTTGTTCATTGGTCTGCTGTCAGTCTATGTGCCTATGTGTGTGTGAACAGAATATCTCGAAAACGAAAAGAGGTATGACGTTGAAACGTCATATATAAGTTTTGTGCACTATCTAGATGCGACAGCAAGCTTTTGAAGAAAATAGCATAACCAGAAGTATGGTATTTATTCTTGTAATTTTTCAGTTTTTTCAATTTTTTCAAAAACGGCTCTTAACGGTTTTTTGTAAACGTTAAATTTTTATTATATTTTTAACGTGTATTGATGTGTGATAGGTGATTTTCCAGTTGAATACCTCTAAAATGGGTTTCTTTTGTTTTTTTTATTAACTCCTATTTTAAATATATCGCCCGGTACATTATTACGAGGACAGGATAGCATAACATCGGAAATGATAAAAAACATGGGTGAATACGTGATAGAAAGTTTACAAAAATTATTTAATAAGATATGGAAGGAACAAAATATACCAAAAGATTGGGAAGTGGGAATAATTTTACCTGTATACAAAAAAGGAGATAACAGATAGTGTGGGAATTATAGGGGAATTACCTTGCTGAGTACTATGTTAAAAGTATATGAGAGAATCCTGGAAAAAAGGTTACAAATGAAAATCGAACAGCAACTAGAAGAATCACAGAGTGTTTTTAGAAAAGGTAGAGGGGTGCAAGACCATATTTTTACAATGAAGCAACTCATTCAAAAGAATATGAACAATACTATATATGTAGCGTTCATAGATATCGAAAAAGCTTTTGATAGCATCCCGAGAAAAGAATTATGGAATAGTCTTAGAAAAAGAGGAGTAAATGAACAACTGAGAAAAGCCATAGCAACTATATACAAGAAAATTAGAAATTACGTAAGAACAGGGAATATGAAATCAGAGGAGTTTCTGACCAAGGAAGGGTTAAGACAGGGAGGAATACTCAGTCCGATACTCTTCAACATAATACTTGACGATGTCTTAAAAGAAATAAAAACAGAAACAAAAAATTAGACGTAGGGTATAGGAACATGCAGATGGTGGACATAGCTGAAAGTGCCTTCGCTGATGATGTAATAGTATATGCAAAGAATGAAAAAGACCTACAGGCAAACTTAAATATCTGGAATACAGCACTAAAAAAGAGAAACTTGAAAATAAACAAAGAAAAAACAAAAGTGATGACAATAGGAAGAAATGACACAAGAGTAAAAATTGAAATATATGGACGAAACATAGAACAAATAGAGACATTCAGTTATTTAGGAGTAAATATACACAAAGATGGAAAAGAAGACATTGAAATAAACAGTAGAATAGAAAATACAATAAAGCTATACTATGCAATGAACAGGACATTCATAAGAAAAAAGGAAATATCGAGAAAGACAAAAATAACCGTATATAACACAGTGTTCAAACCAATCTTAACATATGGAGCGAAAAGTTGGATTTTAAATAACAAAATGAAGAGAAGAATACAAGCCATACAAATGAAGTACCTGAGAACAGTTAAAGGAGTTACCCGAAATTATAAAATAAGAAATGAACAGATAAGGCAAGAACTAAATGTAGAACATATTCTGGAAAGTATCGCGAAGCAACATTTAAGATGGTTTGGACATCTGGTCCGCATGGAAGAAGAAACACAGACAAAAAGGGTATGGTTAGCGAAAACAACACAAAAAAGATTAAGAGGAAGACCACGAAAAACTTGGGACGGGGTGATAGCGGAAAATTTAACAAAGCAATGAGTAACATGGAAAGAAGGAACAAGAATGGCAAGAAACAAAAAAGAATGGACAAGATATGTTTATAGGAAGTGATAGTAGTTAGTGTACATAGTTATAACTGAATTGTGAATTTATAATTTATATTTTTCGAATTTTCCGGAATGTTTAAAAATTCTAAATCATTTTCGGCATTTAGCTTTTCAGGAAGTATAAAACGGCCAGTCAGCATGTCTCCAAGTATTCTTACCCATACATTTACTGAAAAACGTACCTGGTAGTTTCTTTCGTGAACTTCATAAGGATTGCCATGGACCCAAACGTGTTCTTTGTGACAGTTAAAGATGTTGTTTTTTCTAAATATAACTTCGTCCGTCCATAACACATTGATTATAAACAAAATATTTCTTCTATGGGCTTCTACCAACCACTCGAAAAAGGTAAATCGATGTGGATGGTCGTACTGCAATAAATTCTGAACTCTTCTTTTGTGATCAAATCTCGTTCGTTTTCCTCTAAGTTGGGTTCTCTTATTCTTGGAGTACCTTCGTTCATAACATGAGCTGAAATAGTGGTTCTAGTTTCTATTAGTCGTCGATCTGCAGCTCTTATCACAGTAAGAGAGGGTTTCCTTCTGTTTCCTTGTTAGTTTCCTAAAATCCATACATTGTCGGTGTATTCATATGCCGCATACACCATGATAGAACGACAAATTATGGTTGAAGTACAGTAAGCGCCAAAAAGCATTGGTCAGTTTCAATACCTAATAAAAACCCATACGCTTCTCCTACGGAATCAATGATAATTTCTTCATAAATAGAAAACTTGGGAGTTTTGTTTCAATGTTTGACATCCTCCGAAAGTGACAGTTTGGTGTGCTGTTTCATAGTCAAAGGTTGTCGGGGCTCATTTTTTCAAGGAAATTGGTGAAACGGTAACGGTTACATCTCAAAGACATTACATGCTTCAAAGATCTTTTTATCGCAAATAGAAGAGGAAATAGTTAATGAATATTGGTTTCAACAGGACGGTGCTACAAATTACACCGCAAGAAATAATACGAATCTCCTACGACAATCGTTTCCAAATAAACTGATTTCTTGCTGTGGTGACCCTCCTTGGCCTTCGAGATCGCAGGACATAACCACTCATTACTTTTTTCTTTGGGATTACTTGAAGAGCAGAGTATTTACAAGAAAGATAAGAAATCTGGAAAAGCTTAAAATGTTTATTCGAGAAAATATTGAAGCTATACTGCAGGATATGCGGCAACGTGTGATGAGAGATTTCGGCCGCCGTTTAAAAGAGTGCATTCAACAAGAGGGGAGTCATTTAACCGACAGAATTTCCCATTCTTGGTCTTTAAGAAATAGTTTTGATTAACTGTGTAATTTAAGCAAATAAATTGTTATTACAAATTGAAACTGACCAATGCTTTTTGGCGCTCACTGTATAAATCAAACGCAAGTGAAATTACAGTCTCGAATAAATTAGATGTCACAACTGACAGTCAAAATTTGACATTAGTTTTTTTCATTGGCCGCTTGTTAATTTCAATATTAATGAATTATTTTTCCTAAAAATGGATGGATTAATAGACGTCATTAATACAGTGTTTTTGATTAATACACTCTTTTTCATTAGTTAACTGTTTTTTAAAAAAGGATGGATTAATAGATCTATTAATACACTGTTTTTGATTAATACACGCTTTTTCATTAATTAATTGTTTTTATCTACGACAATGTGTAAAATTGCCTTTTAGTTGGCAGTTTTAAGTTTATAAAACGACTGTTTAATAACATGTTTTCATTAGTTTACGTCGTTAATAGCAACGTGCTTAAAAATTTCATTAGGCACGTAGTCAGTAGGAACGTATTTTAAAATTTTTAAAACACTCAAAATTAGGACCGGTTGCTAGTAATTCTAATTTACGTGTAAAATATTTTTTATATTTATCGTATTTTTTAGATTCTATCGTAGATAAAATATTGTACGATACAAATGCGTAAAGCATCTTTAGTCACTCGTGTGGCTTAAAACGCTCGCTCACTCGCGTTTTAACTCTACCCCACTCGTGCCTAAAGAATAGCTTTACGCACTTGTATCGTAAATTACTGTTGTGATTTTGACGTTTTGATGATATTTTGCATGGAGGTTAGTTGTATTAATCAAATTTTTCTCCACAAAAAAAGATTTTGCGGTCAACGAAAAATTTTTGTAATCAACTATTAAAGGCACTTACTCGCTATCGCTCGTTCGTGCTTTAAACAATTTCGATTATTAATCGCCTTCATTAACACACTAGTTAAACAAATTAGTCAATAATTTTTATTTTAAATGTGTTTCCTATTGATAAAATAAAAATAAAATTTTATTAAGTTTTCTTTATGGTTCCTTATAGTTATAATTTTCCGTTGAAGATAACAACATTAAACACACTCTACAAGAAAACTAAACTGTAAGGACAATTTTTTTGAAGTGTTGTGTTCATCTTTCATGATAGAAAAAGGTTGCCTGAAGCGTTAGTGGAGGTTGGGTGGGTTTCTATTGAACAAGCCTCGTAAATTCAAGTTAATGACAATTTTTGAGTGGAAACTTTATTCAGTTAATATTATTTTTCGTCTGATTTTGAAGTGGCAAGGCTTTAACAGCCTGACTGTAGGAGAAGTTTCTGGCGATAAAAAGTTTTCCGTTTCAACTCGAAGAAAGTTTCCCCGCAATGAGTTGAGTGTTCTACTATTCGACCCACAAACCCCACAAAAAGCACTTCCATCGTAGCGACAGGAAACAACGCACTGGTTGGTAGATGCAAAATGATAAGATGCAATCGCCTATAAATCAAGGTCATTTTGATAATGCTCAATAAATCGTTACTGGCACTTAATGAAAACAATAAGTGTTAATCATGTGGAATGCTTTTATTTTTTTTAACATGTGGTAATGCCCTGATAGTCTCTATCGCAGGACAAGGGTAATATCAGGCTTTTTATATATAACCCTGTATTTTCCCTTAAAAACCAGATTTATTCATATTAGTCTGGGAGCCTTCGGAAGGTCGAATTGAAATGGTAGGCTCTGATTATACAGGGTAATTCATAAGTATGGCCATTAAATTAAATGGATATATACTGACCTTAGTAGAACTACATTGCACTAACAATTAATTGTTTACGTATTAGGGTCTGGTGCAAACTTTTGAAAACCACTGGCTAAATTAGGTGACACTACATTGATTGAAATATCCAGGCAACTGCATTTTATCTAAATTCGATCTTATGGCAACTACCTGTGCGAACTTAGGTTCATATAAATTCATTCCGGCGACCATCAATTAGTTTAAGCAATTAATAGTAATTTATTATACAAGACGATAAAGTTCAATTTTATCCACGAGTGAATCGTTTAACGTCGAGACGAAGTCGAGACGTTAATGATTCAAGAGTGGATAGACATAACTTTATCGTCGTGTATAATATAATATTTTTTTCTATAGCAAGAACTTTAACAATTTCAAAAGAAAATAATGACAGTCAATCACATTTCAAAATGTCAGTAGCTAGATTGGGTTGCTACGATAATACGAAACTGTCATATTTAATTTAAACGAAAGTTAGAAAATTAAATTACTTTATCTATCCTTGATGTTAAAGTGCTACTTTATCTACCCTTGCTGTTAAAGTAAAACTTGACCTTTTGTTTTGAGTTGATAAAAGCACACTTTAACATGTGCTATAGAAAAAAAGGTTGTTTTTTGAGGGATTATTATTAATTTCTGACGTATAGTTTATTATACAAAGTTGTTTGATGTCCTTTAACTACCCTTAAATTTAAAGACCATACTTATGAACCACTTTAGTATATACAAATCCTATTTTATAGTTGTGGTAAAAAGTGGTGTTTTCCTCTAGTGTATAATGTGCAATGGATTTTATAAATAACAAGAAATTATTATCTTTGAATTTAAAAATAAAATCCAACGTAACATTTGCCAGTCTTATTTCATGTGATAACCTCTTAGCCAGCATTCTTTTTATCATAAATTTTCTAATCAGAATAATTATCGCTGGTGACATAACTAAATTAGGTCGATGGGCATTTGCACAGATTTAGCTCAACGTGACCTTTAATCATTAACTGCCTGTAACAGAAATTCTTGTGCAATAATAGACTCGGGTGAATCCTATTTGCTACTTTATCAATTTGTGTGACAGAATTAACACATCTAAGTTCTTACACAGCAAGGCATATTTACATTAGTAATCGTTGGGGATTATGTTATCTCATTATAAAAGTGCAAACGACATATTTTCATGTAGCCCTTTATAAATCCACTGGAAGGTTGGTGTGGGATGTTTCTCTTATAATTCCTCCCTTTTGTTTTAAATATGTTTGTTATGTGTGGCATGCGAAATGCGGTCAGTGAAACGAATAGGTTTATTTACAGGAAACGGGCCATTATTCGCATGATGATGCAAAACAGCGTTACTGTTGCAGGATTTGTTAAACGACAAAAATAGACTCGCACCAAAAATAAATCAATGAGGATTAATTTTTTTCTGGGTTTATACGTTTATGAATAAATAAATGTCTAAGAAAAAAGTAGTTACGTATGGTACAAGTGAATAAAAAAAGATTTTATCTATAAGGGAAAAACCTTGGCTCACGAAGGAAAGCCGAGTGAGCTATTTTCGCGAATGGAAAAAATCTCTTTATTTGAAATCGGCATTAAAGTATCTCGAAATCGTCATTAAAATACGAGAAATCGGCAGTAAAGTAAATTCCTTGTTTTACGACCTTTTCTGGCGAGGCGACAGATAAACGTCAACCGACGTTAACATAACCTAGAAAAGTTGGATAAAATGTTGTAATTTAACGATTTCTCGCTTTCAAATAAAACATAATGTACTCCTCGGCACTGAAGTTCCTTTTTATCCCTCATGTGGTTTATTTGCCTTAGCCCTATGGGTGTCGGCAACTAAATCCACATTCGTGATAAAAAGCTTAACTTCAGTGCCTTGGTATACAATAGTAGTTTGTATACTAAGGCACTGAAGTATAACTTTTTATCACGAATGTGGATTTAGTTGCCGAGGCCCGTAGGGCCAAGGCAAATAAACCACATGAGGGATAAAAAGAAACTTCAGTGCCGAGGTGTACACTATGTTTTATTTGAAATCGAGGAATCGTGAAATTACAACATTTTAACCAACTTTTGTAGGTTATGTTCGGTCGATTGACGTTTATCTGTCGCCTCGCCACCTACAAAAAAGTCGTAAAACAATGGATTACTTCACTGCCGATTTCTCGTATTTTAATGACGATTTCGGCGTACTTCACTGCCGATTTCAAATAAACTACTATTATTTACGTGTGGGATATATATTTTTTTCCAAAAGCCTCCTTTTAATTTTATAACTTTAAAAATTAATAAATACATTTAAATAAGTAATCATATTATCTGGTTGTGTGCTAGTTACCAAAATATTAAACATATGTATTTTGTTAGTTGCTATGGATTAGACTGTTTTATTCCCTAGTGAATAAAGTAGCATTTTATCCGCCCTCATCATTAAATTGTTACTTTGCCATGGATATGTTAATAGATAAACACAACTATAAAAGTAGGTGTTGAAAAAAATAAATTATATTTTTTATTTGTAGGTTAGCTTATGATATGTTTTATCGGACTTTTTCCACTGTCTAGGGTGTTTATCACATGACGTTTCGGGAGTTTTTGATCTATTTCCGTCTTCATGTGTTCCTGGTTAGTCTTGAGAAGGACCGATAATGTACGTCTTTATACGTACACTTGTGCCTACCCCAGGGTTTGAACCCGGGACCGGGTCTGTTCGGACCAACTTAAATTAGAATTTATTGTCCTAACACGGCTGTTGTGAAAGCTGGTCTTGTTATTAACATATTGAGGACATGGATTGTTCTTGCCAATACAGCACACTTGTTCAGATCCAGACGGATCATGCTATCAAAACACCATGACTTTACTGAATTTACGTCTTAAAGTTGCTAAGCATGGAACTTCATATCATCGGCCTAGATAGACGGAACTGCCGATCAACAGAGTATACTAGAGAAAGCAAACGCCCCAAGACAGAACCCTGCGGTACGCCGCTGCGAACTGGTTTCAGCAATGCAAAAATCCATAACTTTAGTTTTCTTATTAGCTAGGTGAATAACATGAATAACTTCTTATACTTATTAGTTTGACGTGCAACGAAAATGCTTTAAAAAATTATTGAAAATGAAACATACCAGAAAAGTTATTGGCCAGTGTTGCTGTCCTCGCTTACTACCTACGTCGAACAAAAATCCATCCAAGTCTTGTGTCAGTCTATATTTCATATTTTTTATTCTTTCGCCACTGCCGACGTTGCTTAGTGTGTTCTACAAGAATGGTGGGTGACAAAGTGGATGTTCAAAAATACATTGTATGTCCGATGCCTCACAGTTTTGTGCTCTCCAGAATTTTAGTATTGGAGATTCTCAAAAGTAGCTTGCATTAACTTCTACGACTATATAATTGATATCAGCATCGAGTGAAAGACTTAATCTTTTCAGGTAAATTACTGCTTTGGATACGATGTGTTCGTATTTAAAATTATATATTACTCGTAGTTTATAATGTTGGGTTGTTCAAAATTTTATGGGAAGTTTTATATTTATAGAATTTATGAATACTAAAACTATTTGTCTAGGGTACATAAACATGTCTATAAAATATATTAAATTGCAGGTCTCAGTGTACACCTATTTTTATATTTAAAAATTCCGGCATGTCGGTTTTGGTTCATTAATCCTATATTATTGAACCAATACTTCTGTTTTGAAGGGAAAGTAATGCGGATTTCAAGCTAAACGAAACGTGAAACGTTGATTAAATACGGATTACAGTAATTTCGTGGATAAATTAAATTCATTTTAAAATTTATGTATTGAAAACGAGCTGTTGTAACACTGTACTGTGCGTAATTAAAAATTAAGTACGTTTGTTAAAACGGCAATAAAACACATTTGAACTCATTTTAAAATTAATTTTACTAGAAACACAATTATGTGTGGTTTTGAGGTTTTCTCCATTGTTGATTCATTCATTTTCTTGGTATTTATGAAGAAGCCTTAATTATCTATTAATGTTTACTGCGACACAGTTGCAGGAAAGTAATTATTGGCTTCTAGATTCTAGAATCTACAAGTGCATTCAAAGAAAACAACATAAATGGCACGGGTGAATCCTCGAGTCAAACTAAAAATATTAAACCCAACTTACCTTAGTACAAAGTTGTATTTCTAGAGCCCCTTTAAGGTCAAGAAGAAAAAACATATGTAACTTCATTAATCAAGAATGCGTTGACACAGAAAACTCCTCATATTTGGCATAGGTGGGTATCTATTGTCGAATAACGCATCCTCGTAATGGTTTGGAAATTGATGCACAGGGGACGTTGTTGCAGCTAATTGCTAGTTTTTTGCTTCACTATTGTGCATCAGTATGTATTCTTAAAATGTTTAGAAATTACGATAGACTAGTTTCATCTACATAGTTTTGTTTTTCATTTTTTTTTTATTGGAGTTTTCATTTTCTAGAGAAACGAGCATATTTAACTTGTCCCCAAAGATAAAAATACGAGAAATATTATTCATGAATCAGTGTCTGCTATTAGCGCTTATATTTTTAGAAAAGCTATTTAGTTGTTAAATTCCATTAAACATTAAAACATTTGTTAAGAAAATGTTTTTCGTTGATGTCTAATCGAAACTGTAGCAATGATTAGTTGCAACAGCGCTTCCTGGACGTTAATTTCTAAACCAACACATGTGCCAAATGTAAGTACACTGGCCTGAGGTGCACTGAGGAAACTCTCAACTCGTAAAGACTATCCCCAAATGTCAGAAAATGTGAAGATTCGATACCTTGAATACGCCTACTATTGTCTTTCATGTAATGGTAATTTTGTAATTCTTAAAAATGCGACTGCATTTCGCTTTGCAATGGAAGTCAACAAGATGTAATTTGATGCAATTTTATTCAATACATGATAACTGCAGTTATGATTACTTCACTTGAGAGCAGACTATACGATTAATTATAAACCCAATTAAAACTACAATAGACCAAAATAAGCAGAAAGTTCAAGGAAGGTCGCCAACCGTTTAAAATTTAGTTTATAAATCACGGTTTTGGTTAAAATAAAATTAATAAAGTGCATTTTCACGTTTATAAACAGCGTACATAAATCAAACAAGTAGAGACACTTTGATGTTAAAATACCGATTTCAATGCCCTTGAACGGTTCCTGGGGGGGGGGGGGGGGGGCTACTTTCCGGTAGTACTAACAGATAGCGCCACTACTTTACCACATCATGATTGGTAGTAGGGCCAGTAACTGTCTCTGATTGGTAGAACTTTGTGCTGCCATCTGATAGTCAAGCTTAAAAATATCCCCTAAATCACTGTCCCAGGCACTCTCGATATGTTCAAACATTTGGGTTGAGTGTCTCTACTTGTTTGATTTATTTACGCTTCTTATAATCAAAACCGTGATTTATAAATTAAATTTTATATACGGTAGCGACCTTTTTTGAATCTTATTTTGCTATATTGTTGTTTTAATTTGGTTCAGTATTAATCGTAGTGTTTGATCTCAAGTGAAGTCATGTAAACAGCAATTTTAGGTTACATAGAGTAAATCTCCACCTTAAAGACATTCTGAAATATTTCTTCGAATAGAGCCTCACTTCTTTCCATATCTTAATTTTTATGTGTGTAGTTGGATTCTAGTATAATTTTTTGATAATGTTTCAGTATAATATCATATTCACGTTACCAAAACCATTTTCGTAATGTATGAAGCAGGCATGCACTGGTTTTGGTAGGTCTAAGCATTTCGGAGGACGACTAGCGAACAATGCTTCCTGTGTCTCAATCCCATTTCAAAAACCGAAATGAGTCTTTCCAGATCCACTTTAGTTTTTCTCAGTAAACATGCGTGAGTCTGTAGTCACTGCTGACTTTGACGGGTAATTCTCCTGTATTGTGAATCTGGTTGAAGGGTTTCAGCGGAACACCATTTACATCGATGTTAATGAATTGTATTTAACACTATCGTTGTGGATTACCGCCAATTTTCTGGCAACTATGTTAAATAAACACCACAGTATGAAATTCCGTCAAGTAGATTTTTTATTATTTTAATATTTGCCAAAATGTCGATTACCACCGATTGAGTTTACTTTCGATTGAAAATAACAACCGGATGGACTACCATCGATACGAATTATCACCTCATGGATTTACTACCCACTGAAGCGAATTTATAGCATTTGTCACCGAACTAAAACACCATTGAACCGAAATACCACTGATCCGCTTTCCTTGCAACATAATAATTTGCCTAAAATATATCGTTACTAACGCATTTCGCGCGCCGTAGTTTGGCAAAAAACATCTCGCATAAGTTAGCATTTTGAAAGAATATTCAAATCTGAATAATGACATTTTATTACAACATACAAACAATTTTGCGACTAAATATGAAACCTTGCAAAATCTAGTAACATTAGTTACTTCATAAAGACAGTGTAGTTCCTGCCAAATCATAATATGGAAAGAAATGCAAGTTCGTGGTCGTTGACTTAAAACGTGTTGCAGCATCTGCTGTTGGAGGTGTTTCCATTCGTTGTTAAATCTAGACGGTGATAGTTTACATCGGTGGTAGTTCCAGTTGAATGTAGATCCACATCGATTGTAATTCAAGTCGGTGGTAATCCACATCGGTAGTAGTTCGCACACATATGTTAATCGCCTTAATAAGCGCTGCGTTGACCCACAGCTTTTACGATTTTTAGTTTAATGCAGCGCTTTTCTCAACTCGTCTGAAAATGGCGGGTCCTTCTATTTCAGGCTACTTATTTTGTAGATTGGTTCGTTGGTCATTGAAGAGTTGCGTGACGTAAGCTTTCCACATATCTGCCTGGTTATCTTCTTCTAACGCTAATTTGTTGTTTCATCTTTTTGCGTTGCTTTTTCCTATCGGTGGTCAGGTATCATTCGGGATATTTTTCCCTTAGAAAATAGTGATCGAAACAGTGATGTAGTGCTCTTTTCGTACGATTCACAAAGGTCTGTGAGGCAGGAAATTTTTTAAGTGTGGCTACTAAACTGGAAGGTCTCCAGTGTCGTTGCGTACGTGTCACCTCCTTTATCTTTCTGTGTAAATTGAAATTATGATGCTTTTCTCTTTAATTTTCTTGCATTTTTTCTATAGTCATGTTTCCTTAGCATCTTTTATTTTCGTTTTTATAACCCTTTCTATGTCGCTTTATTTTTATATTTTCTTCTCGCCTCCAGTAATAACTGTAATATCTGTTCGTTCAAACTATGTTTGATCATGGGTTTTAAGTAAATATTGTGAAATAAACTGTAATCAAGTAAACACAAAGGTTCACGCAATTAGTCCACAAAAACTGCATAACTTGCGCCAGATAAGATATGTGTCAAGTTTCTGAGTCGTGATAACAATTAAATGTAAGCGACACATGCAATCAAGCGCCAGTTCCGTATTTACAAACAGACGTTGCACTTTTTACATGTGTAGTATATCGTATGTCAAAAGCACAACGCTGCGATTCTGCAATGCTAGTGGGTCAACATAACAACTCAAGAATTCAGAATTACGTTAGTTTAAACATATATGATTGTAATTTTTAATAATAGGTCGTAAATACGGCATACATTTATTGTATAAATAGCTCTGTGATACGTCTTAAGAATTCAATATACCTTTAACCACGATCGTATATTCACTGATTGGGGACGAACACAGGCTTCAAATGTTCGTAAAGAGTTGGCATGGCCTGGCCTTCTCACCCTGTCTCTTAACAACTACCTAAGCTCCACATCTCCTGTCAAAACACTAAACTGGTTTTACAATAAACATAAAAGGTGCTAAGTTCCAATTAATTTTGGCTACCATCTTTTACACTGTTGAATCATCCAGTCTTGTTTCTTGACCTTTTTCTGATACTGTACTTGTTTTATAGCGGTTTGTGTTTTTATTTGTTTTAATGCTGTCCATATTTCTCCATATTATTACCATTTGAGTCTTTGGTATTGTTGTTAAATGCTTGTGAATATTTATTTTCTCTGTTTGCATGCTCGAGGTGTTCGTTTTAATCTTTCTAGATGCTTTTGTACAATATACTTTCTTCAATTTCAAATGTATCATTCCAATTACCGTATTATGGTCGGAATTGAAATTGGCATCTGCATACTTAATAAAATTCTCTCATCGTCTTGATATTTTACTACGTATTTACTATCTAAGAGTAAATATTTTATAATGTAACCATACTTTTTATGTATCATATCGTACAATTAATAGTATTTTACATAACAAAATGACTAAAGATATACTTTTTTCCACGCATGGGCCGCTTAGAGCATAAGTGAGTGTTATAATAACGCTCTCAAGTGAAAAAGCACCGTTTAGTCACTAGTTATATGCATAATTTTTTGTAACACCATATTGTTAATTATCTCTTCCAGTTTGATTAAATATTTATACAACAGATATTTTTTATCTTACAGTGCTTTTTTATGTTAGTCATTTTTATTTTATAACAAGTTTTTCAATAGTAACTTTTTTATTTGACACTCTTAAATTACACATATTAGACACCTAAAAATGTTAAATAATGACAACTTATGAAAAAATTGCAAAAAAGTATTTTGATAAGCAGCGGGAAAAATACAATAAGATAACTCGGAATGTAACGCCTATTAACATTTTCGGCATGCAACAAGCCGCGACTTCGTCTTGGCTTGTACTTCCCTACCTCAAATGTTAATAGGTCCTTACATTCCTTGTGACTTAAATAACTATTACTTTATGTTAATTGAAATTTTTAAGGACTTCAAAATAAATGCGATGAATGCATATGCATTCTGTGTGTTCACACTACCATTACTATTCATGGGATTTATGAGTAATCGCTTTTGTCATCTGAAAGCTCCCTAGTTGTCCTAGCGTAATCTTTACCATTAAGCGTAAATTTTGTAATCAAGTTGTCGGTTAGAAAGTATTTACAACCAAATCAACTCAGCTGATAAATGCTTGCATGTATTAATATGACAGTGTCACACACATATTTGTATTAATGCATACTCGCATTTATCTTCGAACCGCTGACGGGCAATTTATAATAACACAAACCGTTATCGAATAGTTAACTCTATTCGCTCCGCTAGTTGTTATGCTATCAGTTCAAGTGATTGCATTAAAATACATCTTAACCATGACATGCCAGTGTATGTTTATATTATTGATCGTTCTGGCTTTTGTGTTGTCTCACTTTGAAAGTGCAAGTTTTTCAGGTAACTATTTATATGCTCCCAAGAGCGACTGGTGCGTGTATACTCGAAAAATCTCATTTTTAAATATGTTAAATATTTGAATAGCTTGGAAATGTTTATGCATAGTATGGTATGAAATATTCCTTCTTCGATTCATTTATCGTCAGATCGCGTTTTATTTCAAGCAAACAACGCGCTGCCTTCAAGGAAACGATCATCGTCACCTCTAGTATCCGACAGGAGGTACTGCGGCTATCAGCAGAGGGACGACCGAATTGATGCTACCCAAAATGCAACCCTTGACGAGTTTCCCTGGTTGGTTTTAATCGTTCATTCGGAGGCCGGCTCGGAATTTCTTTATTGCCTTGGGGTGTTGCTGAATAACAAATATGTCCTTACTAGCGCTGTTTGTGCTGCCTGGTCTAACGAGTGAGAATTATTTGTCATTGATTAACAGTAATAGAGAGTGCGCTGTCAGAAAAAAATTATCTAATGAAGTGATATAGGCGAATATTACTGTCAAAATAATTTTTAAATTGAAAACATGTAAAATGTTAAGCAGCTTTTCTAAGGCATGATGCGTGCTAATGTGCGAGATTAATATGATAGTTCTAATTTAGAATTTTCTGTTTCTTTAGATCTGGAACTTATGTGTTCATAATTCGTTTTTAATACGATATTGGCCTTTGCTGTAACTCGACTGGCGTCGGATATCACATGCGTTCAGAATTTATAAATACGCAAAAATGAATTTGGTTAGCGTAACAAAGAACAGTAATTTTTTAAAGTGTATTTTAAAGTTTCGGTTGTGTAAAGAGGCCTCGGTAAAGTTAGAAAATTAACTTTTCAACTCTACTGTATTCCCTGCTGATAAGGTGTACAAAAAAAACTACGCAGATATGGTAAAATTATTTTACTAGAAGCATACCACAGTGTGTATTAATTAGTTGTGGTGGTGAAACGTACGAGATATTTAAAAGCATAGGTTGATAATATAAAATATTTATAAAGAAAGCAACAATAATAAAAATTATATTTAGAAAATTTTAGCGAAATAAAGGGGCAATTAAAGCGTTAAAAAGTTTGGAAAAATGTAAACTTCGTAATTAAATCGAAAGGTCGTGCATGAACTAAAACAATAAAAGGGGACACTCGTAAACAACTCATTAAAGGCTGAATATTTGTATGTGACTGGAGGTGAATAAATACCTTGCGCAGCTTCCCTTCTCAAAATACCAATTAAATGACTTCGTTACGTCACCAACAAGGAGAACTGTATTTACACTAAAGAAGTGCGTACTTTTAGTATTATTCTGTTTGTAAGTATAAAGTTCATATTTTCATATTTTTTTGTTAACGCAGTATTTCAAAAAGGATCTCTGTTAGGATCCAATCACGCCTCGATTTCCTAGATGGTTTCCGATCTATCTAATGTCAGTTGCTAATTACTACAATGTTAAGTAACATTCACTGTTAATGTTAACTTCAGCTCCTTGAAATTCTATAAACTTATTCGTTTCACGTGTATCTCTGGAAATGTGAAGATTTATCTTACTAAAATCTAAATCACAGCTCTTCGGGCCTGTTTAGAGAAAGCGTTTATAGTATAGAATAGATAATATTTTTAAAGTGTAATGCAGTAGCAATGAAACGTGGTATGAGAAACCGCCACAAAACGATAAAAAATAAAAATAAAATTATTTGGGTTCATGATATTAACGTGTTTGAGTTGAACCAGCCTTTTCCGGTCTTCTTAACTGCATCCCACATGCGCCATTATCTCAATGATATACAGGATGTTATGGAAGTCCACGCAATAATAAGTTTCACCACGCAGATATCTCATAAAACTGAACAGGTTCATGCTATATATTTTTTTTCGAAAACACCCCCAAAACTGTGTTAAAATGTTACAGTGAAACTTCTATTTAACGAAGTCTATAAAACGAATAAACGAATTGCTAAACGGAAATTTCATGAAACAGAAATTCATTTAAAATGGAAAACTAAATGCAAGTGGTTGTTCTAAAAACAGCATTTGTTCAATCTTACTATTGAAACATGTTGTTTCTTACTTGGATACAGAACAAGAAAGCGTTTGCTTTGCTCTCTCATGTTGTTTGTTATGACAACGTAGGCGAAAGAGGTGTTTCGTATGTTCAGGTGTCTCGGGTCGGGGAAATTCACTTCAGGGATCTAAAGCGTCCTCTGAGCGAAAGGGACCTGGGAGAATCTTCGTCGATGAGTCTTATAGTAGCCCTCCTGACGAAGCGTTCTATGTACAGGTTAACGGACAGGAATCCCCTCGAAGAGCCTGGAGGACCTCCTGAGCAGAATTGGGTTAGAAGAAAGGTTCAGGAAAATTATCTCCTGCGACGGCTTCGATTCCTCTTTATATGTATAGCCGGAGCTAGCGTAATCAGTGGCTCAAACCAGTTTATTGGAGTAGGAGATTCTTCCTTCGAATGCGCGGTGGTGAACCTGCGTCGGTCTGCTGTGACGTCACTTATCGCTGTTCGTGGGGCCAAAGATAGAGCACTCCGATTCCTAACGTGCTTCAAGCCATGGGAGAACGCGCGAATTAATTTTTAATTTCGAAATCGCGTTCGCGCTGGGCGAAACGTTACAATATTGTTGTTGGCACTGTTAGTCGATGTCAAATGTGAGGTTAGCAGGTTAGGTTTTTCATCAGCCTGACACGAACTGACGCAAAACCTAACCTCGAATTTGACATAGACAGCGTCACCAACAATAGTGATTTTTTTTAATTTCATAGTTTAATTCTTTTTCACACTTTTCAATAATGACATATTTTAGACATTAAAAAGTGTCAAACAACAATTACTTCTCACTGACGTGTTGCAAAAAACGTTTTGGCCACTCATTCTTCACACTCCCAAAATATGTCAAATTCTAGATTTTCAGGTTACGATTTGCGTCAATCTGTGTCAAATAGCAAACAAAACCTAACCTACAAACCTCGAACTTGACATAGACTGACAATACACTTCAGTACTGCCAAAAGTATAACACGAACAAATTTTATTTCCAAGCAATTTTTTTTATATAAATCAGGCAAATGATAAAATTTTAATATTTATTCAAAAATCAGTGGCAGGATTGAACAAAACGCTATATAGCACTCGTGAGAAACTAAATCACTCACTTGTTTGTCTGTCTATACTCGGTTTCGCCTCCTATATAAAATCAACAAACGCGTGAGTGAAAAATCTTACATCCTTCATTCGTGCAATATTATACTACTAGTGAATCACCCGAGCTACGCTTCCGTTCGCTAATTTAAGAGAGATTTATTAATATAAAAAAAGGATGCGTTGGTCGGGAATCAAACCCGGGCCGCCCGTGTGGCAGGCAAGCATTCTACCACTGAACCAAAGATGCTGCGTTGAATAAGACGCTGCTGCGCTTAGCTTCGCTAATTATAGTATTTAATTAAAACTTTACTTTTTCGTACTTTTTTTAAATAAAACCGCCCTAAGGTCTAAGTCTAAAAATTAGCAAAATTTTAAGCTATCATACAATTTAATAGACCCAATATCTTTGGAGGAGGTAGCGAACAAATGTATAAAGAGACCAACGATTTTATGGTATATACATTAGTCTATCTGAGTAGTTTATTTCCTGTGTTTACACAACTAGTGCTTAAAGTTATGTAATTTGATGATTTAAAAAATATTAATATTTTTGTCTGTACATTACATTTAAATAGGGTTTCCGTTCGTAAAGTGTTTAACATTCACATAAACAATGGAATAGTCTTTCATTAACCACATCTTGAAAACGAAAAGCGCTTCTGATTGTTTGAAACGCCGGGAACATTTTCTTCGTCTACGAGCTTTTGATCGGGAGTGTCACCATCTTCTTCTTTTGTTTTCATTATTCGTAACACCTCCCGGTATGTCCTCTTCAGTCGATAAACTGAAAGTATGAATATCATTGTCCACGTCGAAATTGTCCGTAAATTGTACGTCATTCGCAACACGGCTTTTCTTTTTAATTCTTCCCATATTTTCTTCTAAACCTGCCAAAAAGATGTCGTCTTCTTCATCCCGATCGTTGGTGTTTTCTACATAGTCAGGTTTCTTAAAGCAGTTTTCGATCGTGGTTAAAGAATCATCGTGTTTTCATACCTTGTACACTTTTATATTTTTTATTATTCCCTGGCCCATTGATCTGTAGCAGTTATTAAAAAATAAAGTAATTAGAGCGTAATGCTGTGGTACCTATACCACCATGAAGCAAAACGAGTCTGCTTGAAATAACGAAGTTAAGAGCGCTCTAGCTCCCAACGGTTGACGTGTTGCGATAGAAGGGGCTACCACCAGGCCTGAAAGTCGGCAGAACGGTCGTTTGCAAGACAAAACGCAGGAATCTGACCCACGAAGAAAGTCGCTTGAACGGTAGAGATGCTGGTATCTGGTGGGGAAAGGTAACCCACGATGAGGGCAATTCAGAGAAGTCGAGGAAACTACAAGCGCCACGTATTATTCAAGTGTTTCGAAAATATAAGGAAGGAGTTCGAAACAATCGTTGGTTTGCGATCGACAGGACTAAATTGGCGACACCACACTCCAACGATAATAAATAGTTTGAAGTTAGGAAAACTGATGAAATACCGACGATGCTTTCATGACATCTACGATATCATTGTGTAAAGCTATGTAATTGCGCCTGGATTATTTTCCTACTTTCAGCCTTCTCAAGCAAGTACCTTTAGCAACAACAAAAGACTACGAAAATGGTGACGTTCAGGACTGAGCAATAAGAGCCGCCGATGTCGCGTATTAGCAAGCCGCGATGATAATCAAAACTAACATATGACCCTTACACTCTATCAGAGGCACGAGCATCACACGGTGACTTAAAACTTAAAATTACTTAACAAACTATCCATAAGAATACATCGAAAATGGAACACCCTTTACAATTTTCAATTTTCCATTAATTTAGCGAGTGAGTTTAATGGTACTTAAAACTTAAACAACTTCTGTTTTCCATGGTATTCTTACAGACATGGATAAGTAGGATTCTAATCGAAGAATCTGGACCTATTCTACACTACATGTTGTAGTGTGTTGTGTTTAATATTATAGTGTCTATTTTTATCGTCCTATGCTAATGGCTTACAATACAAAAATCGTTCTAACAGACATACGTATATCTGTGTGAAATCTGGGATCAATCGCATAAGCAATAAAAAAGTTACGGGAACGTGTATATGTGAAATGAAACGCGCTGTATATACACTAACCGGCAAAAGATTAAGTTCTAATTTTGATTTCCAAACCGGACCGCAAATGTGCATATTGTTAAT
The DNA here is from genome assembly GCA_940337035.1 of Agriotes lineatus. NCBI lineage: Eukaryota > Metazoa > Arthropoda > Insecta > Coleoptera > Elateridae > Agriotes > Agriotes lineatus. The sequence continues at coordinate 114,887 of CALNHX010003982.1, read as the reverse complement.
TGACAAGTAAAATGTTTATAAAACTAGATGCAGATAATACCCTGTAACAATTTATACCGACATCAACTTTATGTGCAGTTGTTTCGAGTATGATGAGTATAATAATAGTGCTTTATGTATTAAGGGCGTAATCAATAGATTATAGCACGAGGGAATGTTTAAATCTCGACGCGAAGCGGAGAGCTTTAAATTTCCCGAGTGCCATAATCGTGATTAAGCACGTGGTACATACAACGTTTTATTTCATTTTAGTCCTCAAAATGGACAAAATTCAAGGAATCAGTATTTTGGCTACAGACTACTGCGTCGACGTTGTGCTGGAGCTGTGCATTTCTGGTGTGCTATGGTTTCTATGCAGATTGTTGGTGTTGCTATACTGCTTAGCAACTTTATAGGCCCTAGGGCTATAAAAGCCATTTAACGCCCTCTATGAGGGCCAATAAACAAGATTATGGTTCCAAACGAAATCAACAGTGTTAAATATCTCGCTGGGTAGATTATAGCCCAGTGCTTTTAAAAATGAAGCGTTTGACGTATGACTGGCTACACATAAAATTTGTAGAAATAAGAGATGCTGATAGAATATACATAAAATAGAATTGTTTGAGTTAATTTTAATCTAAAATAGAGAAAATGCTACAGTAAAGGTTCCGAACCGTACCAGCACGATTTGAAATCTGTAGAAATTCTAGATTTAAAAAGAGGGCTAGATACTTTACTTGCTTGCCGTCAAGATATAAGCCAATGGCAGCCTTAATATTTTTATTAATGAATCTTTTGTCTGACACGCTTAAATTTTAAAAACATACAACCCACTTGGTTAATTTCAAAAGTAAATAATCCAACCCACATTTAATATTAAATCACAAGCAGTGAAAGTTTTCTCATGTCGAATATTTCAAACCCACACGCAATGCAGAGATTGAGTTTTTTTTAAATCGAACGTAGGTAACCACTATTGCCACTTAGCAACCCAATCGTTAGTGTTTTTCCTTATGTTCGATTTGAAAACACTCGATCTTTCCACACTGTGTGCAAATCTAATCTGTTAGACATGAACAAACTCTCAATGTATAATAACGGCAGGCAGATAGCAACATTTATTTTTTTTAAACCTCCTAATAGAACGTCTGTACGCCTTGGAGGCTATAGAGTAAACTCCACCGTCGACTGCGTGCCGTTTCAGGAAGATGACATCGAATGCTCTGATGCAGTTAATGTGCGCGTCGAAAAAGTTATACTGCATCCAAACTTCTCAAATCATGCTGGTTCGCCATCTGAAGCCCATTTTAACATAGCTCTGCTACGGCTTGCCAAAACGATCGCTTATTCAGGTATTTCTACAGCTCGGTGTTACACACCAAATAACTTGCCTCTATTTGTAGATTACATAAGGCCCATTTGTTTGCCAGATTCTGATTTTAAAGCTGACGTAGGAAGCACCGTGAGTTTTACTGGATGGGGAGGTAAAAATTATTTTGTAATCAATATCATTTGTTCCAACTGCATTAGATAATATTTAAATTTTGTGTTTATTACTAGTAGGGCGGTGATTTATTAATAGAGAAGAAGAAATTACACAAATGGTAGAAACAATAAGATGCGCTTTGTGAAATTCTAAAATAAGAGAATATCTTCCATTATTGTATTTTATGTCCGCTTTATTTAAACAGATGGAAGTTGAATATTTATAAGTTTTTATTCTATCTGATAAATAAGATTAAAAGAATACAGTATTAAAAATTACAAAGATGAATTTAGATGTGAAATGGATATCAAAATTATTAAGCTGTATTTAGAAAAGAAAGGAAATCGAATTTATAATTTAATTAAATGAAGCTAATTGGGAAACAGTAGGATTTTAACTTAATTTAATATCTGAAATGAAAATGGAAGTTAATGACAAATACTTTTTCGAAATATACTATTTAATATAGTAGGTACTAGACACATAATAAAGCTTCAGTAGTGTGTTGGACTGTAAAAAATAAGCTAGATCGCTAAGGAGTTTATTGATTAGAATAAAAATTTTGATAACAAAAATTAATAAAAGGGTTAAAATTGGAAATAAAATTGGCGTGGTGAAAAAGAACAAAAAGTAAAATGTTAAAAGAGTAAGACTAGCAGACTAGATGGCTGAAGCTTATAATGTGGTGCGAAGACCAATCTAATACAATTATAGTAAGGGAATGTTGAATTGAGTTTATTGTGGAATTACATTGCATCTATTGAATTGGATAACAAGGAACGGTTTACAAGGGAAGTGGTTTACATCGACATCATTAGCAGAGTTATCGTATTTGTGGGGTTTGTCAAGTGGCATCTTGTATCTGGTCAAGGTTCGTGGTGCCGGGTTGTAGCAGGCTTCATACTTGTGATTTGGTTGAGCATCAGAGTACACACATTTACAGCTGAGGTCGATTTGTTTTGTTTTCGTGTGTTCCTGTGGCGAACCGTTTTTCCTGGGTTCCTGTGTTGATTTGGATCCGGATTCTGGACTTTTTGGCAGTTGGTTGTCAGTTGAAGCCTTCACCGTGGCTTTGAGTGGAGCAGTTCTTGTAATGTGGTGAGTCGCAGAGCTGGATGCATTGGGTTTGGTAGAGGAGAGTGTTAAGTCCAATAACAGGTAACAGAATACAGGTATTTAAAATAAGAACTGAAAGAAAATAAAGAGTGAAGTGAGTTAATTTTAATTAAGGGAGTACTTACCATTTGAGATTGTGGAATGACTAATGTAACGAGAAACTATTTGTAATTGATTTTTCAAAACTAGTTTGAAATGTCAGTTGACAGATGTATTTGGTTTTCATATAAAATAAGAACATCAAATTTCAGAATATAAGCAATCTAGATTATAAAGAATCCGACCTGATTTTCAGTCAAGGCTAGCAGTAAATAATTTTGATTATCCATAATAAAAATAGGGCAAATAAATTAATTAAAATTCAATTTAAAAAAAAATATTGAGGATAAACCAAAGTAATGGTGTAAGTCAATTATAACATAGCATAGGCGTTACAACGTGGTAGAATCACCGTAACATAAGTTGGGCACACAAAGTGGAGTTAATCACCTTGACAATATATAAAACAAAGAACTAATTGTGTGGCAACCAGATAATAAATTAGATTTTGAATTTTAGAGCATGACATTAAATTGGCAATAAAGGAAAAGCGCAGAGGAATCATCGTCCCAATGCAGGAATGCATCAACGCTGCCAGGGATTGGCCCAGAGGCATTCTTACAGAGGAACATTTGCTGTGTTTTAAGGAAAGTGATACCAAACCTTGCGTAAGCGCCATTGGCGGTCTTCTCACCTTGCATAAGCGCTTCCAGTGGCAAATCGAAGGCATTTTTGTGTTTCCCATTAAAGAAAACTGTGAGGAAAGTCCCTTGGCCGCTTATACAAACGTCGCTAAATACATAACATGGATAATAGCATCAATTAAACCTTAACTGTAAAGACGTGAGTTACTCGACTGATGCCATTTCATTTTACTGTCAAGATAATTATTTCAGGTGTAGAAGAGCATGTTAAATAAATTACTAAAGCAACATGTCTATTATTTATTTATTTATTCATTTATTGGGGATATAGCAGGACGTACTCAATAAAATGTTTACTTATACATTAATAGAAAAGATACAGAGTGATTTTTTAAAAACTCAATTGCAGCAGGCCCTGGATATCCTGAATCAGTTGGCAGTACTGAAGTGTATTGTCAGTCTATGTTAAATTCGAGATTTGCAGGTTAAGTTTTACGTCAGTGTGTGTCAAATAACAAACAAAACCTAACCTACTAACCTCGAATTTGACGTAGACTGACAATGCACTTCAGTATTGCCAACTGATTCGGGCTATCCAGGGCCTCTTGCAATTGAGTTTTTAAAAAATCACTTTGTGTATCTAATATTTAAATTTAAATCTACAGAGGTTTCTAATTAAGTGATATAATGCTATTAAATTATGAGAAGCGAAAAGAAATACATCACAATAAAATTACTAATTAGCTAAAAATCATCTAAGAAATACCTCAATGTATCATTCTCTTAAATTTCAGCAGGTTTAAGTGGAAAATGTCTATCTCCTAAATGAATCGTCCTATGTTCTGCAAATTTTTAAGATAGGAGAGTTATTTATTACAAGTAAAGGTTGGAATCAGTTTTGAACTGAGCTACGTTTGTGTTTTCTTTATATTTTATTTGTCCGATTGCTTAAAGAGCATCATGTGCTCTGACCATCGATTTACGTCAAGGACTAGTATTTTAGATTTTAATGTACCAGGAATAATTGCTCGTGTTGGCAACAATTGCTGCCAGTTCTAAATTATCACGTCCGCCTATTTTTGGGATGCGAACAGCTAAATACAGGGATAATTGCATATAAATAAACTGCAAGGAATGCTCGCATCTATTATTATCTAACCTTTACCTCTCAGACCAAATATAAATGATGAAAGGGGCAATGTTTAAATTAGCAATTGTCCTTTTAATTTATTAAAAGAAAACTATTAATTGTTTTAGAAAACCAAACATACCAAGAGTAGATTTGAATATTGGCTTGTATAAATATTCAGAACAGTGCAAATTATTGAGGATACATCGAATAAATATTAGGTTCCAGTGATTTAATTAAATTGAAGCAAATAGTCTGGAGCAAATTTATGATTAAAGGTAACTCTATGTGTGACAAAATAAGATATGTGGAACCCTTATTGTCGGTCTTTCCGTCTGCTAATATTTATAACATTTTAAAAAATAGGAACTGTATATTGACATCTGATATTGGCCTTAAATTGCAAGATTACAATGATTCAACACAAAACACGAAACTGATAGAGATCGTTATAATGAAGTAAAAAATGGCTAGTGAAAAGAAGGAATGGTAAACTAGAGGAAATTCAGAGTGAGGGGTGGAAAACGAAATTTTACAGAAGAGTTTAAGGAATAAAGTATAAACCAAGGGTTATAATAAGCGGAATGAAAAAACAAAATACGATGTAAAAAGAGTATGGGAACAATAATATTAATCGATTCGGATAAAATTTTATATGAAGATACTAAACATAACTTCTGATTGTTCGATAGATGTAGTTAAAATAGTTCAATTCCGGTTTCACTGGAAATTACACCAACTTTAATTTGTTAAATAGATCACCCTGTATATTTTGTTTTTCGGAATCTAAGAGTAACACTACATACAACAGTCTTGCGAAATTTTTATTTTTTCAATAATTTTTTTTCAAATTTTATTTTTTGGCATGGAAGACCGTCCTAAGTGACTTTAGCAACTCATAATAGTAGCTATTTTATCAATTAGGTCAATAACCAACTCTTAATGAAATAACAAAATTTGCTAAATATGTTTTAAAGAAAAAGTCAATCTTTCTTAAATGGCACCTACTAAGGGCCATCTCTCCATTAGATAGCTAATTTTATTTCCAATTTAAAGCACTAATTTTATCTTTATCTAAACCTGGAAAATAATTAATTAATAGTTTTGTATAATACATCAGCAAATTTGACACCACTGTTGTATGTAATTTGAGTCGTAGATTTTGAAAAACATAATATATATATAGGGTGATACATTAGAACAATCAAAGTTAGTGATATTTCCGGTGAAACCAGAAGTCGACCGTTTTGATTACATTTGTGTATCAATCGAAAATTATGTTTGGTATCCTTGTATTAAATTTCAATCAAATTCATTCCTAAGTAAAGGAGATAGAGGCTTGCCCTGGTCTCATTGTCACCCGGTAGACCTCTACATGGTTTTATAGATTCGAATATGCTTAAATGCATTGAATGATAAATGATGCAAAAAACTACCAACCTCACATAGATGACCTTGAAACACACAGTAGGAGTAGTGGAAATAAAATGTATGTAAGCAGTGGTGTTAGAAATAATAATAAAGGAGTAGTATTTTAAGGTAAAATACGCTAAAAGGATTATTTCAAGAAAAAAGATCACAGTGGCCAAATCCGTAAAAACATACAAGTTGCAAATACATGGAGTACGGAGGAAAATTGAAATGAAGGAATGCAATCTACAAGTGATAAATTATGGGTTTGAAAGTGTAAACAGATTTCATTATTTTGGAACAGTAATTACCATAGACAATAAACAGTGAAAGAAAAAAATGTGGAAGGGAAATAGGACATTTTACGCAAATTACAAGAAAAATCAAAATTATTTATAATCCGTTAATTGGTTCAGTTGTGACATACTTCCTGAAAGCAGTAATATTGTCGAAGAAAGAATTGCGGGGATTCGAAAGGAAACGGTGAGACCGGAGCCAATACAAACAGTAGAGGAAGTCAGGCGCAGGATGAATAGCGAACTAGACAAAGAAATAAAAGGGAGAAATATAGTAGGTTTTGATCATATTATCAGGTGAATTTTATTTATTTATTTATTAAAAAGAATATGACAAAATGCTTAACCAACTGACACAACGGAGATAGGGAAAACGGGAGTCACATACAGCACCGCGGATGTGGATTACCACCGATTTGAATTTTCTTCCAACTCTTTTAAAACTGTATTGCGACACACTAACGCGTGAAATACCACCGAGTGGTTTCACTTCCTATTTGGTCACATTTTAATATTTGTCAAAAAAATGTGGATTACTAACGACTGAATTTTTCTCGGATTCAAAATAACCATCAAGTACAAAATAGACGTTAGCTACTTACTAATAAGACTAGCGTTATCCCTAGTGTAATACATTTAGCTACGAATGCGATGGTGGCTGTACTGTGCGGCGACCGCAGAATTTGAGAAAAATATAATTTTCCGATATTTGAATTCTTCTCGAGTCGTAAATCCGGGTCTCCTAAGTTATCATTTTGAAATAATTAAACTCTATGTACGAGTTAAAATATAATACTGAAATGTTATTATAGCGTATACAATTTTGAGACGAAATGTGAAACTTCAAATGATAGCAAAATCAATTGCTTTATAAACTGCTTCCAACTAATTTTGGAATAAATGCAAGTTCATGATCGTTGACGTAAGATATGTTGCAGCAACTGCTGTCGAATGCGGTCGGTGGATTTTCCAGTCGGTAGTAAAGAGGCAGTGGTAGTTTCCATCGGTGGTAGTTTCAGTCGGATGCAAATCCACATCGATGGTATTTCAGCTGGCAGAGGTATTTCATATATTGGTTAGAACATTCTTAAAAGTCGGTAGTAAACCAAGTCAGTGGTCGTTTCAGTTGAATCTAAATCTACATCGGTGGTAGCGCGCACTCACCGAAAACGGAGTAGGCTTCCCACTATATGGAAGCAGCATACAATCTATTAACTCTGTATAAAGTAAGATAGGACAGGAAGTCATGGAAGAAAATCACATGAAAAGTTTTTGATTGAAAATGTAAACAAAAGTGAATACTACACATCAAAAAATGATTATTGAATATTTTATTTTTAAAGCTGGTTGTTTTACAAATCATAGAATAAGTTGACAATTCTGAGCTATCTAAATTACAATTAAACTTGCATTTACTCCTGTAAATTGAATACGTACGGGTAGTATTTTCTAAATCTTCTGAACAAGATACAATAATTGAAATTAAATTATATAATTCAGATTACACAAAAATGTACTCGCTACAGCTTTGTGACAGTTTTAGTTGGATTCCTAAGCTGTATTATGCAAGTAAAATTTGCGTTGCGATATTGCCAATCACTGGTATGTGGATATAAATAAAAACATCTACACGATTGCGGATTGAAGACCAAATGACTACTTAACATAAGCAAACTATTTAACATCGTTGACAACCACGCTTACAAAACTAATCTGACAGTTAGTAGCACATTATAGGTAGCTTAGTTTCATAGAAAACGATAAAAATCGCATGTTATTCAAACCGTAATTCAGACAACTTAAATCCAAAGTTCCTGTATAAAAAACTGTTACGGTAAACGTCATTTGAATGCCAATGCTAAGAAATGTGAAATTGGTGCTCTCATGCAACGTTAGAACATTAAATACCTACAGTAAATCACCAAATGTCAGTGGCCGCTTGGTGTTTAATGGTTTATGATGTCTATGTACACCAGACTGAAATTTGAGTTCTCTTGTATATTTAAAAATTAAGAAATTCGGAATAATGTGGTGTCAAGACCGGTAACTCTGAACTTAAAATATCAGTAACACTCTCAAAACGACCGCATATTACTTGAAAAATAAGATACTAAAATAATATACCGCATTGCATTGAATGTTCTTAACTGTTTTCCAGTAATTAAACAGAGGAAATTCTATTTTTGTATTAGGAGGAAGTGGGCGTTAAATTCCAGTAGCGTCTCGAGAAGTTAAAGTTTCTACGGTCGCCTCTAAAACTGACTATTAAAAGCTCACTGTCAATGCGATAAGTTAGAGATTCACACAGTTTTTCCCTAGTAACCATTTTAACATCGCAACCACGTAAACAATGTCTTAATGAAATAATCGCGTCACTTCATTTTACTTTACGCATCGCCATGACTAACCTGATTATTATTGTAATTCGTAATTTTTCTGGAACTGGCTAAAATTATTGACAATTGCATCATGGCTCGTCCATCATCATGCAACATTTTTATTGAGTTTGTGAGTTTTTGTGAAGTTGAAGATGGAATCTGAAGATAATATATTTATTTATTTTCCTAAAACGTCTCGTGTTCTACTAAAATTAAACTTATTTATACAGTACATAGTGTGCTACACAGTGTCACTGATGTATTTCTGGTTGCCTGTTATAAAGAAATTTCAATTATTTAACAATTTTGTAATTTATTTAGGACTGTAGACAAAAATTTGTATGTATTTCGAGTGTAAAGAGCCATTTTGATATTCGGTTGCTTTTTCGCGCCCGCTCCGCTAGGCACGAAACTCGCATCCTCATACCAAAATGGCTCCCTTTACACACTAAATACATAAATTACTATTATCGCACTTTATTTGATAATGTACTACAGGGCTGTCCAACATGTGGCCCGCGGGCCGCATGCGGCCCGCCAGGATATTTTTGCGGACCGCGGATTAAATTCCTCTTGAGTCCACCAATCCTGATCCTGCCCTCTCCTTTTCTACCTGGGCTCTCCGGTCTGACACGCTGAAATGTCTAACGGAGTAGGCCTCCAACCCTTACCACACCAGGCTTCAAGAGAGATGACGTGCTGTACTGTCAGCCCGAGAAGTTTAAATTTTCCAAAAGAGCAAGACCGCTAGAATTCGATTTTACCTTGATTGTTGAACTTTCTTGGGAAATCGAATCCCTGAGGCTTTAACCCTGTCTTAATACGCTGTAGTGTCTTGCAGGGCTAACTGCTTAGAAGCCATTTCTGACCGCCTAATTTTTAAACGCAAATCCCGGCGCCCCGAGAGGTGAAATACTCCTCATAACCTCATTTTACTAATAATTAAACCTGTAACCTGTAGGAATCGCAGCCTCTACCCCGCTTGTGAGCGGCTAGAGTCCTGTAGCCGCTCTTCATAAACTCACCTACAGGGCACCTTGTTGGTCATTAAAAGGCGAATTCCTGGACTTCGACGTTCGATTTCGAAGCCCGCAAATTCCCTACCGAAGGAATGTCAACATCATTTTCCGGCTCAAGGCGAAAAAATTCCTTCTGCAAGATTTAACACCGCGTTCGCTCCAAGAACGACGCCTAGCCGTCGTAAGGTACCAGCAACCTCTGCACCTGGATTTAGGCACTAACGCCCGCCCCAGGTAACCCTTAAAATCGCTAAATTCACCGGAAAATAACAGCTTAAAATCACTGCTGAGTGGAAGGTCAAGTTTGCAGGAACAAAAGACCTACTCAGCCCATTTCCCGAAGAATCGGCGTGCGTACCGGCGGACTACCAATAGGGACCCGCAACACTCGCCGGTGCATTGGGTTGCAGCTCGACCCACGAAACCAGACACTGTTCCAGAAGAACATGTTAATTTTAAATAACGTGCAACTTAGAGTTACTTTTAATTAATTATTGTAACTAGCTAAAAACATTATACTTGTTTTGGTAATTATCTGGTGTTGTACCTAATCGAATATATATTTGAGTGAACGTATTTCTCCGATTTGAGCTTAACCCGAGGGGTAAATCTTTGACGCCCTTAGTAAGGGGGTGAAACGTCACATCTCTATACGTAAATTTACATTAATTGATGTATTTTTTTCTTTTGTCGGTATCTCAAGAACGGAAAGGAATTAGCCTAAAGTGAATATGAATTTTTTGTTTAAAATCACTTCTAGAACATATGGTGTAAGTTTGTCGGTTACCTCAGGGAACACCCTGTATATCTCTTTTATGTTTCAATGCTTTTTGTAATGTAACCTAAGCTTCTTGAGTAAATAAAAATTAGTATTAAAATATACACGTTTTATATTTATTACAAATCACTCACAGAGTCGCATACGACACATTTTATGATGCGGCCCTCACAACCTTAAAATTTTTTACAGTGGCCCTTGGGCCCCTTGAAGTTGGACAGCCCTGATGTACTACATGTCCAAATTCAACATGTTGTACTTTTGTGCATAGCAACGGCGATTCGTTTTATGTTTGACAATGCTCAAGTGTATTATTGGTGGCACTATAAGTCAATGTCAAATTGGAAGTTGGCAGGTTAGGTTTTGTTTGTTATTTGACACAGACTGACGCAAAACCTAACCTGACAACTTCGAATTTGACATTGACTTACAGCGCCACCAATAATACACTTCAGTACTGCCAAACGCATTACAACTGGAGCTGCTTATTGTGCTTTAGTACATAGAAATGAGTTTTGCTCAACTTGGTTATGTTTTGACATTTAGTGTCACTTTTACTTAAAAATGTAATATTTTACCTTTCATATGAAATGCGATAAAATAGTATACGCAACGACTTAGAAAAGTAGTTTTATTGAACTGGTATAACCATTTAAGTACTCGCCAACGCTCGTACTCGAACCAGCCATACTTGTTTACTAAACATCGCTTTTCTGAATTAGTTGAGTAATATACGATGTTAATATTATCCCAACAATAACGATTAGGTCTTGGTATTCCATTAGCATCTGCATATTTTCAATGCTTTAGTTCTGATTCAATAACTAATTGTTACATTTCTCTTCTTCCGTACATTATATAGAGAAATGTGTGCCTAACGTGTAGATTACCATTCCTACACTTGGGACTATATGGTTGCATATGCCACTTTGAAGTCTTATTACTTCCGTCGTCTGAAAGACGAAGAAAATATTGTATCACGAAAAAATAAAACAATTTGCAGGTTTTGTGCTATCAATATCATGTTTGAAATATGGACAATTAAGTTCTTTGAGTCAAATTTTATGCCGTGAGTGCTTATGAAAGATGTAATTATCGTTATTTATTGAATTTCCAATGCGAAATGCAGTACTTCGCATTATTGCGGGGTCACATGGATGTGTGTGTGTGTGCATGTGCGAATATCTTTTCCAAGATATAAGTAAGGGTGGTTTATAAATCAATAAATCCCTATTATACGAGCTTGAAGTGCAAGGCATACCTATCTACAACGTAAGTTTAATCAATCCCGAATCCCGCCTGAGCGATCAACGGAATAGACGGGAACTAAATAACCTACCGTCAGTGCGAGGCAAGAAACTGCTGCAGACATTTTCGTTTCAGTATCATCATTCATGGTGACCATTTGTGATCCGATACCCATGCCAAAAGCGCACCGCCATTTTCGGTCTATTTGTGCCCCAGAAATATATCAACAGTGATCAAAGACTCATTTGCGTCCATGCTTGCAATTCATTAGACAGCACGACATCCGACGTTGGCCGACTAGTGGGGCGGTCTCGTATATGCAAAATTGTTATTGCTAACTTTAACAATTTTTCGCTACCCTAGCTTGTATGCCTTTCTGTTGGTAGTTTAATTTTTGTGTTTATCTGGGTTAAAACTTTAGAGTTGTTATACTGGTATCACATTTAATGATTAGTAATTCCTACAAAGTCAACCACGCATTCATGAAACGCTGTATTGTCTCTTACCAATAATAGAGACATTAAAGCATTTAGCCAATTTTACCTGTTACGGGTTAAAACGACATTTACAACAACGCGCCAGCTCATAACGGCACTTACGAAAAGCCACGAAAAATCTAGACGACTAGCGCGTACGATATCTCTCAAAATCGGGAATGTAACTCACGTAGAACCGCTGCCCAGCCCATAACAAGAGTGCCTACTATGCTGCAGTGAAGCGAGGGGTGGTCCAACACGAGATAACACCAACGTAACGGCCTAAATAACGGCAAACAAACCTAAATTGATTGAGCGCCACCACAATTCCTGCACTAGAGAAATATGCACGGGTGAACCCACTGTGGAAAAGGGAAGCATATAAATCCACCTTTTGACATTAAACTTGGCAGTAATCTGGACAACAAGCTGGTTCAGCAACATCCGACCTACCTTTTTAAAATCCACTTGGGCAACTGGCCAAACTCCTTTTACAACTTTAAAAATATAAACACACAAATCGCATGCACGATAGGAAAGAAAACCACATTTAAATTAACATGACATGTATTGATACAAAAATATTTGAATATGAATATAAAAAGGCACATATAAACCTGACAGATATATACGGCAGTTCTGTAATTCCGCAACGTCGTAAACTATTAACATAAATTGACCTTAAATCTGTAAAATGGTAATAGTGAACCATAAGCAAATAACTGTTGACATAAATTGACATTAAATCTGTATTAACTGACGGTAAATGAACTGTAAATGTCAAAAAAACAACTGTAACGGTCTGATAATTGCAAAAAGGTAGACAAAGAAAGCTAACTGACTGAGACGTTACAACTGCTTTATAATTCGACGCAACAGACTGCATATATATAAAACTGCACATTAAACGTTAATAAATAGTACAAACTATACCTGAAGGAGCTTGGAGTGCGATAACTGATGTCCTAATGCCGCCGCGACGGCCACTGTCCCAGATACTGCAGGCAACGAAGCGAGAGGCATATTGCAAACACCTCAACGGGCTGCGGAAGCTGTGAGCCGGACACATGACGAATTGATCCATACGATACGTGGTGCGAAACTCCAACGGAAGGCAGGACGACACGGAAGCTTCGCCAACACAAAACACCGCTAATGCCCCCCCCCCCCCCAGAAAAGAAATCCGTCTTATCGACGCATTTGAAGCCTGCTACTCCAACGGTAAATTAGAGACCTAGAAGACTTAGGTTTAATTCGACTCCCCTACGCAGTCACTCACGCTCACACAACAAGATGCTTAACGCACGGTCTTAAAATAATCGGAAGTCCTAAAGACAATCAAAACAGCGGTATTTTGCAGACAAACTGGACAGCACGATACGGCAAGACACCCCCGCAAGCGCATCCCCGTAGGTCGCGCTCGCGTGATGCCCACTCCAAGAACTGACTGTCCCTTAACAACGCCAGATGCTAACTCTCTCAAAACTGCTGCGTCAGATGACCGCGTGATCGATAAAGAGCACTCGTAGCTACCGGCTCTCTCTCTCTCACCCAAAGGGGTTTTCTTTAAATTCAACTCGAGGAATATTCTAGAACACGTCTCCAGACAAAATTGATATTTCCAGAACGGCTAAACTTAGCGCAACAACAGACCGAAAGTCGAGAAACTCCAAATGATTGTATTTCAGACCGTCAAATGTAAGCGAAATAATTCGGAATGCTTAAATTCAAGCAGAAAAATATGAAAAATCCATATACAAGCTGGGTCGTAAATTAGAAAAATACGCTAATAGCCGTACGTTCATATACTTTAAAAATGTCCTGATATACCAGATATAATAAAAAAGTACCGAATATTTAATAATAATGATAACAATAATAATGTCGTTATTCTGCGAAATATAAACAATCTATTCTTTTTAAACTAAAAGAACCACAGGGCAAGTTCAGCTTGAGAATAAAAGTATCATATGATCTAATATTTTACTGGCAAATAGTTTTGTTAATTTATAAGATATTGCAATTGAATGACGGGTGTATTTCATTCATGTCCGCCGAGTATAGAAAGACGTTAGTTGACTGTAACTATAAAGAGAAGCTATAAATTTTACAACTTTTGTATTTTGTTAAGATAGCAACTTATCCGCCCTGTCAGCTACCAACTCTTTTCTCTAAAAGTAGATGTAGAACTATATAAAATATAAAAAGTTAGTTTAGTTAGTATATTGTTTAATTCCGATAACATTATGTTCAAAACTAGGCGTTACTGACACGCTCATAAAATGCCCTAGTTAATCAGAAAGTTTGACGTCAGTTAAAAAACACTTAGAGTTTTAAAAATAAATCCAAAATAAACACAAAAATTGAAGTACGAACATCAAGGCATAGAATTTGGGTCAACTAAGCGAAAAATTGTTAAATTTAGTGTTTTGGTAATAACTATTTTGAAAGTAGGAGACCGGCCAACTTCGGATGTTGTGATGACTAATGAGATTCAAGCATGGGTGCAAATAAGGTCTTAATTACAGTTTATATTTTTCTGGGGCGCAAATGGGCCGGAACTGACGATGGGCGCAAATGAGCCGGGCGCAGGTAAGCCTATATCCCAAAGCATTAAGGCAGGTTTCTTGGAGCTGTCCATGTAAAATTGTATGGAGGCTGAAGTTGATGTGTGAGCTGCTACCCTGGCTATCAATCAACCTCTTACCACCTGCAGTTGTTTATGATTTTATTTGTTTCTCATTTGTAAACATTAATTTATCAAGTCACTGTATTCACCTTGAAAATGTTTCATAACTGGCTAGCCAGTAAATTTTTTACTGGCTAGCCAGTTATATTTTACAAGCGTGCTCATAGATAAATGATAGCGTGCAAGGCCAGAGTTGTCTTCCTTAGTATGTGTCATATTGATGAATTTAGTTGCTTGTCAGTTTGACATTTTGAATAAACAGTAAATCTCTAGTTATTTACAAGTGAGGAACAAATAAAATATTCAACAATACACGCCGGGTAACCATTTCTACTGGCTCAAGGATATGACAGGCTCGCCTAACGGCTCGCCAGTCATCCCAATCCTATCGCCAGTAAAAACTATTTTACCTGGCTTGTAATGTAAAATACTATTACTTATTCTCGACATCGTACAAAGTCAGATCGTTATAGATTGCCGTTATCTTGTTATACGTATTTCCCTTTAATTAAATAATACTGCGTACATGTGTGTGCCCGCCTAAATATTGTGAAAATTAGTTGTGGTGGAGGTTATAATCCATTTTAGCTTCGATTTTTACTGTATAATTGAATTACCCTAATATTATATAAGGCAAACTTCGGTTGTATCGAATCTAAATTAAGTCGACTTTATTGATTAATTGAAATTTTGCATGGATGGTGTTTAATTTATTACTAGTGCTGCAAATCCTGGAACATTTAACAATGTTCAACGTTATTTTTGGCAATCTTTGTCCCAATATAATATGCAGCGAAGCTGCTGTGTAACGATAAAGTATCATCCGTGATGAAGAATTTATATATTCCTTACAGCGATTTATCTTAAATTGTATTTACAGTGAGCACAAACGAAGTCGAGCAGGTGACTAACTCATTTTGAGCAACAAGTGTCTGCGTGCTAGCAACATTTTTTACGTGAAATTTTTCAGATGCCGATTAAATCGCTGACAAATCGGTCGTCATTCCACTGACGCGACGATTATGTGGACAATTTTAACCGTTTAAATTTTTCCAATTTTGATTGCAGCGAAGATTTCAAACATTCTTGACTATGTCAACGCTTGCTTACAAGCAAGTTTTTCTGCAGAAATAGTTATAATTTTTATTTATTTGTTTAATGCTAGCTGCTAGCAGGATAAGTTGATATTTCCTTAATAAATGGCACAGCTTTACATATTGTGGTTTTCCAAATTTAAAATTGGAAAATAAATCTCTTTTTTAAGATTGTGACTTAGTGCTGTAGCTTATTTGCAGTTCTAAATCCCCGTACTAGTGCGAGGAGCTTCCTGTAGCCATTTGCTTAGGTTAACTGATTACCAGAAGAGCAGGTGGGGCCCACGTCTCCAGACATGCACTGATTTGAGCTCTTGACTGACAACAAAAGAATTCCAATCTCAGAAAATCGTCGACTGAAAGTAACTCACACAAGGGTGGCAGAACGGTAAACTAGGAAACTGTGCGTTAAATTTAGCTCCAGAGCTGTTCTCCACTCCCACACTTGATAGTTTTTCTCAGTTCCACCTTTCAGCTAGCAGAGGATGGCGGAGCGTCACAATACGAGAGGAATCAAACTGAGCAGGTTATGCTACCTTCGTGGACGGCTGACGTTAATGTTGATTATGTTAATGGGTGCACAATCCGAACTCAAAAGCTTGGTACTTTGCGGCAGTGACTTTTAATTGGTAAATACCAATAAATACCAATAATACAGCTTTTCGACACAACGCGAGATATACCTTGAATCGCCAGAACGCTTTTTCGATTTATCTTTTCACGTTTATGACGAACAGGCACCCTTACGGCGAGATCGGTGTCAGTCCAAAGAATTTCCCCCAAATTTTACTTCCCCCTTCGCGTGTCGGGGCTGAAAAGTCAAATAAACCCTCCAATATTGTTTTCACAAAGTAAGGCAGCATCTGCATTCTGCAAATTGAGAGTCCCTGCAGGTCGATCGCGGGATATTGTAATTCCAAGTAAAGAGTAATCTATTAGTTATTCTGTTCCTTTGCTAGTTTAGTTGCTGCTGGTTCAGTGAGGATGTTGATACCCAATATTTTAAAATGATACTATTTATTTATTTATTTCAACTAGATTTAATATGATCACTTAAAAACACAACTAAATATAAATGTGATGATACCTGAATTCACATTTATCGTAGGCGATTAAAGAGCTGTTTGTGTTAGGTGTTAGGTCCTATCGTCCGAGTGCCGAGTGCCTTGCGTCAGTTAGAGGATTTTATGGTTCGTCTCCTCTTCTGCGGGCAATCAATGAGGCTTTCTCGATCCTTGAGCAGCTACCGTTATTGCCCGGGAAGGCTTTAGGGACTACCTGCAATTTACCCTCGAAGGCTCACTGTTCGCAGATGGCGTAAGGTCGCCTAAATTTAAATTTGAGATTGCTGGATTTTTACATTGCGATCGTGAATGCAATCCGTCACTCGCGTTACTAATTATCCAGTTTATGACGCTAGTTGCTAACTCGGGCTTGGCGTTGCATTTAAAATAAGTTACCCGCTGATTTAGGCTAAGCAGCTTGTCCATCGTTAGTTTTCACCTTTATAATTTTCTGGGCTGCGTTTATGGCCCTCTTGTGTTATAATGCCCGAACGTTGGTTTGCCTGCTATTAGCGGCTTCAGCAAACGTTTTTGCGATATTTGAATTTTCGATTTTTTCATTTTAAAAAATATTGGGGGGTGGTGGGGGTGAAATTTTGGGGTTATAGGCTCTGATATGCGAAAAATTAAAAAAAATTAAAAAATCGTAAATTTTTTTTTAAACAATTCCTAGAACCCGATTGCAGCGCCGCCTACCGGGTCCAATTGTAAATCTAAATCGGTCCAGCCGTTTAGGAGGAGTTCAGTTACATACAGACGTACAGAAGAATTATATACGGATGGGGCCATAATTAATATAACAGCAATAAGATAACATGAACAACACAATAGAATGCTTGAGTAAGAAAGAGATGACCATACAACAAAATTATTTTAGTAGGCACAATTAGTTGACGTATGTCATAATTAAAGTGAACGTCAAGCCTACTAGTATATTTGCTACTATGTTTATCTCTTTCTTACTCAAGCAATATGTGCTATTTTCTTGTTCATGTTATCTCATTGCTGTTATATATAATTGTGGCCCCATCGGTATATAAAGATATGTATAGTCAATCAAGTTATAATGCTTCAAAAAATTTTGTCATTTACAAGTTTGGCCATAATACTTGGAGCCCGTTACTTCTTACGACTAAAACCCAATATACACATGGCAATACAGATAGATACTCAATATTTTTCAGACATATTGATCAAATATGTTATTACTGAAGTTTTCGTACTTACTTAACAAAGCTGACTGAACTTGTTTTCAGATATTGCTGTGTGCAGTGGATAATGCTACATTTGCATGACTAGGACATACACCATACACAAAAATAATGTAGCTTTTTTTCTCTGCTTGTTAACATCACTTGTAAGTCATATTACAGCTACCAGAATTAAAGCACAGTAATTCTGATCAATATGGCTTTTATATAAATATTCGATGTGTGTGTTGCCATGATTTATTTTATTTTATTTTATTCCGCACTCCGCCAACAGCCGTTAGGTCAATTATAGGCGTCACTGTGCATTTTATGGGGACTTCCAACCCCACTAA
The DNA here is from genome assembly GCA_940337035.1 of Agriotes lineatus. Taxonomy (NCBI): domain Eukaryota; kingdom Metazoa; phylum Arthropoda; class Insecta; order Coleoptera; family Elateridae; genus Agriotes; species Agriotes lineatus. Next base: position 96,496 of record CALNHX010003982.1, on the reverse strand, counting down.
CGACTGTCATGATGTTATTATGACAACCGGGACCAACTTTTTTCCATGATACCCGTACCCGAGGTGCTGGGAGAAGCAGCCGTGGAACTCCCATCCAAGTTCTGACCAGAGAGAGCGTTGCTTAACTCTGCTGATCGAACGTGGACGCTTGTTCAAGCTACACCACCCGGGACTCTTGTGTGCACAATTCTGTTGTGAAGTGTTCTAATAATATTACAATTAATTTGTACCTCATTATTAAGCAACGCCGTACATTCTAATAGTTTAGAAGAAAAAAGACAATTTGATTCCAAGTAAATAGTTTGTTGCTATACTACTGTGTTATTACTACAGCACTTACAACAGAACTGTTCTTTTGGTCTTTTATAGAAATGAGTCGGAGCCTGGTAAATTTATTTTACATAAAATATTCATAATGTTGATAAGTGCAAAGAAAAACACAACCACGCGAAAAGTAAACTTGTGGTTCTTTCAAAAACAGCGTTTTAATATTTTTAAAAGCAAATTTGCAGTGAGCTGTTATAACATTTTGAAATTAAAATTAAATAAACTAATTAAGGTCTGACTGAAGTTTATATAGTATTTTTTGTTTTAGTAAACAATTATTAAGCATCTTGAAATTCTGAAAAGGATGAGTATTAAATGTGAATATTCATTCGTTAAAGGGAAAAGTTATGAAGAGTAGATTACTAGGATTCTCTATACATTTTATAATTGAATTTAGCAGCACTAAAAAGAATATTGAATTAGCAGTCTACAGAATTGTCGAAAATTGTTTGGTTTGAAGTGGAAAGCATTATTTAAGCAACTTAGTCGATTTTGAAAATTTATGAAAACTATAAATCTAGGAACGTACATTCCAGAGACTGATGCAGTTGCAGAACGCCTTTTTAGTCCAGTCGTTGAAGGTTTTCCGCTCCGAATTCTTTGAACCTTGACCGATTGACGTGAAATTTGGTGAGTAGTTAGGGGATGGCTTAAGGAGCAAAAGCGACATAGCGCCGAGGTGCGCTTTTACCCTGAGAGTGGATGCCATCTCTTCTCGGGGGTGGAAATGTGTTCACTAAAAATTCTAAGTAAAAAATGTTCTATATAGTTTTTTCGATAGATCGATATTTTTCGAGCTATTCGCGATTGAAAACTTAATTTTTTCGTAATAAAAATGCTTGTTTTTGAACGTTTTTTCGCGAATAAGTAGAAAACTTCGCGTTCTATCAAATAAGTTGTAATAACCAAAAGTGAAGCCTAGAAAACAGAAAAGAGATTGGTTTTTCTATGAATGCTCTAGGTCCCAAATAAAAGAAGTTAGGGTTCGTTGAAGAAGATTTTTTTTTGCAACAACTTGGTTCGAAGTAATCAACGTTAATTAACGAAAAACCGATGCATTTTTCGGGAAAAACTTATAGAACATTTTTTGTAGTGATTGAAAAGACCGAAAAATTTATCGGTTTTTCGTTAATTAACGTTGATTACTTCGAACAAAGTTGCCGCAAAAAAAATCTTCTTCAACCAGCCATAACTTCTTTTATTTTGGATCTAGGGCATTCATAAAGAAATCAATCTCTTTGCTGTTTTCTAAGCTTCATTTTTGGTTATTAGAACTTATTTGATAGAACGCGAAGTTTTCGGCTTATTCGCGAAAAACCGTCCAAAAACATGCATTTTTATCACAAAAAATTGAAGTTTTCAATCGCGAATAGCTGGAAAAATATCGATCTATCGAAAAAACTATAGAACATTTTTTACTTAGAATTTGTCCCTCTATCCATTTCCGGGGTTATTTTGAGTGAACAATTTCCATCCCCGAGAAGGGGTGGCATCTACTTTCAGGGTAAGAGCGCACATCGGCGCTATGTCACTTTTGCTCCTTGAGCCATCCCCTAACCACTCACCAAATTTCACGTCAATCGGTCAAGGTTCAAAGAATTCTGAGGTAATAGCATATTTTTACCTTCAACGACTGGACTATTTAAATTAATTATTTACGCATCTCGGAGGAACATTAACAACTGCGAATATAATAAGATGCAAGTGTGTGCGCTCTCTTTTGTATCATTATAGTTATTTATGTAACAAGGGCTTTATGGAGATGTATGTAAGTCGCCCGAGGGCATAAACATTAAGTGATGCTCGTAGTGCATACAAATGTTTATGTCTTACTAGTGTTTTTAATAACCTAAGTACTGGATCAGAAAGGTGATGATTAAAGCTGATATTATATGGCAAATACATATTTTGTGGAATTGATATGCCGGCGAATCTTTTTGCATATGTATACTAATTATGTGAAAACAAATCGTTTAAGCCATGTTTCATTTTGCATATTTTGCATATTTATACGTTTTTTTATATTTGGTTATACTCGTATTTAGCAATAATTTGTAATGTATGAACTTTTTGAGATTTTTTGTAAAATTTACTATTTCATTAAATGTATTAAGAAAATGTTCGTGTGCAACTGAGATATACCGGGTGACAATGAAACTACTACCCACGGCGGCATTTCGAAACGGACGCATTTTTTCAACTTGCATTAATTCTTCTTTTTTGATATTTTATTGGATACCCTTTTGAATAAGGAACAAATAACCGTGATTGTTTTTGTTCTGGCCTACTCCGTTTTTTCGTAAAATACAAATAAATAGGAATTACGGAATATTTTTAAGAGGCTCTATTTCAAAAACTATTAATTTTAGACATGAGGTATGTTACACAAAAGTTATTTAGAATTGTTCAGAGAGTCATAAAAAGAAAAAATATATAGGGTGTCCCATTTAAAATAACAATGTCATTTCCGGTGAAACCGGAAACGATATTCAATTGTTTTCATGTTACAATTGTTCGCAATTTTCAACCCTATCGACATACCGAATTGCATACTTCTATCTCAAACCGTGGGTAGTAGTTTTATTGTCACCCGGTATACTTTCACTTTCTGCCACTGGAGCGCAGTGTGCCTATCGAAATAAACAGAGGAAATGAGAAGTCCCGGTTAAAATATTTGACTATATAAACATAGACTGCCAGCTACCCCATTTTCCCAGCAATGTATAAGGAATCGGCCAACATAGAATCCATTTCAAGAATCGAACTTCGAGTGTTGGTTGAATAATAGTCTGGCGGGTTAGGGAAAATCTGCCACTTTAAACGTCGCTATGTATATCAGGTTGCTTATTTAATTTTTGGTAATTTTTTGGATTTCATGTACAACTGAGATAAAGCTATATTTCTTAATGTTTATTTCCGATTCCGCAAAGTGCATCTTTCGAGGCTCCTTATGGTGACACTTTGAAAGCAGTTCTATGTCGAAAAATTGCTCGTAGTCTGTTACCTGATTGGTCTTATTAGTTTAGTGAACTAATGCGCCCGTCTGTTTAAATGAGGATTGATAATATTTGGAAATAAACACCTATTTGCCGCCGGAAACGCCAGGACCTTTCGTTTCTGCTTTCTTTTTCCTACTGTTCCCAACATTTGTCAAGTTATCTTCAAACGTTGAAGGAACCGTCCGTTGTCGTTACCCCTTATGTTGATTACAAATTTCATGCTGGGAAAAACCACACCATCTGGTCGCACAGTTTCATGCTGGCATATTGTGATTTATACTGTCTTTCGATTGTTAGGGTTTTTCTGATCCACCGTTTGAGCGCCTGCGGCGCAGTTACTACCTTTGCGTTTCCCGCTGCGATTAGAAACCGCATAACATATCAAATCACATTCGTTGTGGAGGTTACTTATTGTAGATTTTAAATTCACTTTAATCTTATACTTAGTACACAATTTTACTTGATTGATGGTAATTTTATTGGTAATATACAACCATCGGTTGTTTACTACTTCACTTGATTGTAATTTGAAAACAGTACTTATATGACCGTCTATTGTTTATCAACTTTCATTTGCATTGTTAGGTTTCTGAATTTACACAGTATTTCTATTTTTCAAGAATAGTAAAATTATATTTTCACTGATATGTGCTCGCCACCCGACGATTTTGCGAAGAATTATTTTTTTAATGCTATAAATATGCGTCACGCAGCGGTGAGGCCTCGTCGATGGCTGCGCCCACGAATTATCTTAGTGTTGATAGTCTTACGCAGACTTTTTGCCACCTGCTTTTTGGGACGCACGCACACATTCAGTCTTAGTTTGCAATCTGTTGAACCGATGTACATCATAGCGTCTTCGGCTAATGAGAATTCGCAAAGGAAACGGGAACCAATTATTGCAAGCTTAAACGGAAGAAATCGGTTTAAATTGAGTCTGTGATTTACCACTACAGTTCAGTGAGATCACGGATGGGACAGAGACAATGTGGCAATTCAGGTGACAAAGGATGTATACATTTGCATCCACATCTTTCGATAACTTGAAAAAACATTGCCGGAACCTAGATTTGAAATCGCGACTTAAAACTCGGCAGTTCAACATTGTACCGCTACGCTTAACTTTTATTACTGGTAGTCCGAATACAAAAAGTAAAATTTTGTTAAATCAGTGAGAACCAATAAAAATTACGACAAACTTCGTTTTTGAGTTGAAACCGACATAATCTGTATCTGTAATAATAATAATCAAATATAAATTTGAGCTAATTATACACGTGTTTAAATCAACATCATCAAAATTTGTGACTGGGAACGGGTCTATATATAAAATCAAACCTTCAGATTGACAATTTGCCTGTCTTCGGCGACCATTGAGCAATTATTCGGTAGGATAGTTTACAAGAATCATATAAAAAGGTCGAGACAGATATTTTATGCATTGGTAAATGTTTGAACTATATACTTAATTGTCCGGTATTGTTTTTTGGGATATAAGTCAGAACTCCTGGAATTACAGTGCTTGCATAAAAAGCTGCTCTCATACATGCAACTAAACGAACAAAGTATTTTCTAGACTGCTGTAAACTTTCCGAACTACATGGTTTGATGCTTGGTTAAACACGTAGAAGCCACTGCGTGCTTTCAGCGTCATGGCTAAGCTTCCAGCTGTGATGTTGTAGGTAGCATACTACATTGACATTATTGCTCGTATAGACGTCAATCGGGATGGGGAGTATTTAAGCGGAGCATAACCTGGATCTGTCAGTAAACAAAATGTGCTCGCAATTTGCCGTTTGTTAATCCACAAGTTTCCTAGCAAAGTTTATCCGGACTGGTCTGTAAACAGTGTCAAAGTTGGTTTTCTGGCCCAGACATTTTTCCAGAACCTCGATTCTCTTTTTGATATCATCGGTTCTTGCTGGCTGCGTGTGAACACCTCTTGCCGTTGTAAAGCTCTGTCAATGCAACTTTACACAACGATCTCGAATGGCAGAGTTATTACGATATTTTTCCTGCTTTTGACATCTAGAGCGATCGCCTATTTCTTTATATTGGTGAATAGGTGGCTCTATTGATGTATGAGAAACACCAAACGCCGGTGGACTGTACCGATTCTTTCAACCTTAATCTGACAAAATCACAAATTTGAAGCGTTTGTCACGAATCAAACTTCGCCAATTCGTTTTATATAAAAATTCACATCTTTCCAAACAGTTTTAAAGTAGTAATCGTAGATACAGGTACAAAATAATTGTTATAACTTCAAACTTTTTATGCTTTTAATATAAAATTACTTGGCTTAAATATGATATTTCTATTATGTTCAGACGCTGCTGCGTAAATTAAAATAAAATATAATGCAATTTGTTTTTCAGTTACCCTCAAGCAATGTAATAAATAAATTATCGATTTAAAAACTCAACTAACTGGGTTGCAGGATTGTCTAGATTTTATACACAGGCTGTCCAGAAACTCTCCTGCCAAACTTTCGGGGAGTTGTAGAGGACGTTAAAACACAATCCTTTTATGTATAACTTTTTCTTTCAAATCCCTCCCCTCCGAGTTACACTCTGCTATGGAGGAGAGTTAAAATTAAGAATTAAACTGAAAATTGGCAAATATGATCTACCAAAAACATACTTATCTATGAAATTCTCTTTTAATTTTTGCGTATGACTGTAAGGGGTTGAAACTAGCAACCTTTACAAACGTTTTAATTAGAACTTCTTGATGGACGTAAATTTCATTATGAAGAAATATCCCACAAAAATTCTGATTTATTTAACGCAGCTAATATTTTTTACGCACAACCGCACAGTGAGCTGTAACTGCATTAAGGGGGATTTACGATTTAAAAAAATGCATTTTTGAGTATTCCAATCGACAGAACTTATTGATTATAATGAAACTTGTAGCTTGTCATTTTTCGCAAAAATTAATTTTTATATGAAAAAAATGCATTTTCTTTTTTTTGTATGGAGCGAAACCAAAAATGTCGTATTTCAGCCAATTGCTAGCCGATTTCGGTTTGGAACTTTATCTTACAGAAAAATAGGTTTTTTGAAAATTTCCAAGGCATATTTGATTTTTCAAAACTGAAATGCTGTTAGAAATTCGCCTTTAACCAAGCAGGGCTGAACACCAAAAACTGAAAATTTAAATCGAGATTTTTTTACCTTTCACAAGAGTCGTTTCACCTATCCGGGGACACACTGTATATCCTTCAGAACAGGGCCTGCGGTTGACGTGGGTGGGTAGTATGGGTAGTACTACCCACTCGAAAATATCCGTGTGTGTAATTACCAACTCGAAACTTTCGAACAAAACCTAAAATTTGAAATTGGGGTGGGTCCTTTCTCAGGGAAAATGAACATTATATGAAAATCGTTCCCGAATTCGTGCGTTTTCTGAGATTAATAACAACAGTACCGCGATCTTCTTGTTCTAATGAAAGAAGTTTTTCAGTTTTGCGTCGAATAAACAATTATTTAAGATCGGCTATGGCACAGAACCACGTTGCTATTTTGCATTCCTACCCGGATTCAGTTGATGTGCTCGATTTAGAAACTTTAATGGATGAATTTATTGTTCATAATAGAAAACGAACGTCTTGTTTGTGACGCCGGCCCTGCTTCAGAATCGCACCTCTGTGCGCCGAAGGCTATCGGAAAACAGTCGTAGAATAAAGCCTAGTACGTCCCAAGCCGAGATCGGCTAGCAATTGGCTGAAATACTACATTTTTTGTTTCGTTCCATACAAAAAAAAAAAGGAAATGCATTTTTTTCATATAAAAACTAATTTTTGTGGAAAATGACAAGTTACAAGTTTCATTATAATCAATAAATTCTGTCGATTGGTATACTCAAAAATGCAATTTAAAAAAATCGTAAGTCCCCCTTAATGCAGCTACAGCCCACTGTAAACCGGGCCGAAAATGAAAGTTTACATCTTAGTTACCACCACCGCAAGTACAACTTTACACCCGGCGGGTGGTAAAATTAAAACGCGGGAGGTAAAGTAATTTTGCTGCCCGCACCTTAACCGTGGTAGCAATTTTTGGCATTAAAGAACCTAAATTTATTCTAAGTGTTTGGTCCATGCAGTTGTACGTAAAACGTTGTACGTACCTCAGGCCGGAAGTAGATTGGGCCCTTAGCCAAATAAAGGCCCTTCACCGTCGGGCCTCAAATTTTGGCTGCGGGCGTATTGCTCTTCCGGCCTTCTATACGTAAATAGCTATTGCTAAAGAAGCAAATAGATTATGATGCAAAGCATTTTTCGGAAAAACTGCGCCGTGCAACACAAAGTATTTTATTTTTTACACAAAAAATATGAATTTGATGAGAAAACTTCTTTCTCTACATTAAGCTATAAAAGTATCTGAATAAAGCAGGATTTCTAGCACATTTTTGTATAATCAAATTCTTGTTCATTAAAAAGTTCTAATAGAACCATCCCGTTTAGGAGGGTATAACTCGACGGGGAGGGATTTAAAAGCAAACGTTTATATGTAAAAATGTTTCAACTTCCTCTTTAACCCCCAGATTATACCATTCATGAGGCGAGAAACCACTAAGAATGCGTAATTTTCCTGAGTTGCCATCTATTATATCTTTATAACAGTTATTTCAGTAATAATGGCGATGCCGATTATACAAACTTTTGTAGAAACGATTGTTTGAACCTTTGTATAATCTCAATTATTAAAATCATATACTCTTGGCTAAAAAATTTATCAATCAATATGCAGATGTTGATAAATTAACAATTGCTTTTTGCATATCTTCTGATAAAGCTGTATCACGAGCCATTTTGTAACTAAATGTCAAAAATGCTGTTTATAATAAACAACTGAAAAACAATATTGAATAAAATTCCAATTGTCACCAGATTATTAACTAAAAACGCAGATTATTTGTACTAAACAGTAAAGTGCGAAATGACTGATGTTATTTTAGTTTATTATTATACCGTGTGTCCCAGGATTGATGTTACAAAAGGTGCAATGGACTAAACATTTTTGAATTTTATTTTAAGATTATGGGATTAAGTCCTGCTTAGTTTGAAGAGGATTTTAAAAATATTTTCAGTTTTTGAAAAACAAGTCTGCTTTGACAGTGAAGCGAAAATCGTTTTCTTTTCAGTTAAACTACCCTTTTTGTTTACGATACGGCAAAATTTTACTAAGAAAATTTGTTCAGGATGAGAAATTCTAGCCCTATACAAAATTTGAGGACGATTACCTACGTAGATTAAACCGTGGTGAAATAAATTCAATTTATTTTGTTTAATCTAAAAATAACGCTTTAATCTAAGTAAGTAGATCTTCCTGAAATTTTGTATAGAGCAATAATTGATTATTCTGAACAACTTTTCTTAGTAAAATTTTGCCGTATCATGAACAAAAAGGGTAGTTTACCCGAAAAAATCGTTTTCCCTTCACTGTCAAGACCGACTTGTTTTTCAAAAACTGAAAATATACTTAAAATTCTCTTCAAATCAAGCAGGACTTAATAAAAAATAAAATTCAAAAATGTTTAATCCATCGCACCTTTTGTAACATTAACTCACTATATAAAACTATGTGGAATTAATCGAAGTTTCAAATAAGTATAAGCATTGTTACATTCCAGTTCCGATACAATTTTTGTGTCGAGTTTTGTAAAGCATTAGGTCAGAAAATGCTTTAGAGCGAATTCATTTGATTTTGTCGTATCCTAGAATTCAGAAATATTTTTAAAGCGAAGTCCACCTCCGGCTTACCTTCAACCCCGGTATGCCACTCATCTTTCGGTTTTCCACATTAATATTTCAGGTTGCTTATCACCTCGTTTAGTGTATTTCCCTCTCGGGGCGCTAATACCATCACGAGAAACACCTAGGGCCGGTTGCAGAAAGCAACGTTAAGACTGGTGTTAGCTAACATCGCGTCAAAGTGAACAAAATCGCATCAAATTTTGTTTACTAATGTATTAGTTACCATAAGCATTTGAGATTTGATGCGATTTTGTTCACTTTGACGCGACGTTAGCTAACACCAGATTTAACATTGCTTTCTGCAACCGGCCCCTAGAGAAAGGATTTGTAGGTAGTTTGGGTGTGCTGTCCAGCTACACTGGCAAATTACCTCTTTCCGAAGTGTTTCGAGACCTTTCTTCCCTTCTACGATTTCACAACCCCAACTGGAGAAAACCCCGCAGATTTTGATCAATGCTTCTTCGTGGTCGCCCGTCTACGGCTTGTGCCATCCCTCTCGTGGCCTGGCTATTCTGTCAAAACGCAGAACTATGAAATATACCTCGTGTGAATACTACAGCTTGTTGTAAACTGTTTTATTCACCGGTCGCGATGAAGTTTTCTTGCAGATTGTTGAGACAGAACTGGAAATCTTTTTGCGGCAGCATTGCTTGGTATTTTTTATAGTGGCTGTTGTCAGATTCGACTATTTTGGTTGCAATCACTTAGTACTGGACACGTTCAACAACGACCCTCATGCGATATCATGTTATTTGCGAGAAAATACTGAATCTTTTGTCTGTTGCTCGTTGATGGCTATTAGAGAAATTGAAGTGTAGTACAAGCATTCGGATATCTATTCCTAACGTAATCGAACCTCATAGGCGAATGTTAGCCCCTGTACTACGTTTTCGCCCGGTTTTCATTTACGGTTGGGAGACGTGTGCTCGTGTAGGGCATTGTGAAAAAAAACGTACAACAATTTGTTATTTATTTATTTTATTTGAATTTTATGCTGGCAATATAACTGTGAACATGTACAAACAATTTTACATTCACAACTAGTCAAACTGAAATAAAATCAACGTCACAATTACTATAATCACAACAAAATAAAGAATATTAGATTAAAATGATATCACTACAAATACATCAAAATATAAAAAATTTATGTCTTTACCTCTTACTATTTTATTTGGTATTTATATGCGTGTAGTATTTGCCATTTTTCTTTTTCCTTTGCTAATGTATTCGCTTGTGCAAGGTTTATGCCTTTTTGGAGCTGGACATACCGGGTGTCCCACGGAGTACGGGCCATAGGGTGACTGCCTTATAAAAAAATACAACGGATCAACTAACGCTGTAACTTATATGAGAAATCTTGATATAATATTTTTATTAGGCAGTCTACGATACTACTAAAGAAAACTAGACTGCATAATTCTGCAGTCTTTCTTTAACTATTACCTCCAAAATTCCATGTGACCGTTCCAATTTTCTCCTCTATTGAATAGATATTCATGTTGTTCAGAACTATTTGCAAAATGCAACAAACTTGGAAATTGTCAGTTGACATTTCCGGGAAAACAAAAATACGAGATATAATGGCGCAAAAAAATTTCGCCCTATGACCATGCTGTTGGTTTGTTTGTATGTTAATGGACAAGATCTAGGCATACAAAATAGAGGGTACCTTAGACACCGACTGCTGTGGTCATATGGTCGAAATCCTATTTAGAATTTTGCCGAGACTTAAGAGTTTCAACCCTAGCAAGGGATCTTTTACACGCTAAAAATAGTAGTAACATGGAACCCATGGCTTTACATCACTTCAGAAAGATGGCATTCTGTAGAGGGCTTCGTATGCATTTTTTATTTTTAAAAACCTCGCCGGGACAGAGGATCGAACTCGCGACGTTAGATCAGTAGTCAGAATGCTTAACCACTGAGCTACCGACCCCGGCTGCCCTATGACTTATACTACGTGGAAAACCCGGTATATAAGTTGTAAATAAACATTTGCACGTCTCTTTTGGTATGAATCGTCTTCGACACCGAAAGGTAAAAGTTTTTACAGATTATGGATGTACTCGTATGTCGGTTTCTAGTTTGCGTTTGTATGTTTTGTCTAGTTGTGTAATGTCCTGGTATAATTTTGTTTTTAACCTGTATTCCTGTCTAATGTCTTTTGGAAGTTTGTTAGAAGTGTCTTTAATTGTTCTTTTGCGCACCAATAAGTGTCATATAAATTATAACGGTAGTTAGGAAGTACAGACCGTCATTGTTACCGGTACCGATTTCAGCCTCGCACCAGCTGGCACCTCCACCAAATCGATGGCCTCGACCATAACCGCGAATTCTTCGCGCGCCGCCTGGAGCCGACGAGCGTTTTCTCGGTCACGACGTCCAGCTGGCGGCCTTCCTCCGGCTTGAAACGGCGAGTTAGGCCAATGGAAATTTGGCGGCTGACACTGACCTTGGCGATGGGGGCGTCGGAGCTGCATGTGCGCACTCTTATCGACCGCTTCTCGGTCTCGCTGGGTGCGGTGAATTGCCGCCGCACTAGGTCAGTGCACGGTAGACTGCCGGTCGCGATCGCTTTCAGAAATCCACCTCCACCCCATCGCGCACCGTCTTACTTAAATACTTCTTTCTACACCACGCTCACGCTTACCACTGCGATCTCCAGGTCCGCCCGCGACACTGTCGCTTTTAATTGCTCCGAAGTTGCTAGCCTGCTTTTACTTTTAAAGTCAGCCGGATTAATGGAGTGTTTTGTTTGATGCCGGTATGTTTTTCGTAACCGTAGCAATTTATGGTTGGTTAGGTTTTTCATTACTTTTTGGTAGGAGTTACTTAATCTCTTTTCGTTCAACTAAACTCAAGAGTGTGGTTGCTAATTTCTGAAATAGACGTTACTTCCCGATTATTATATTATTAATTGGAATTACAAGCATTTTTAAATATTTTTTATATTTCTATTTAACGTCCTATTATTATTTAATAATTTATTTGTAATTTTATTTATAAATACCGATTGTGATTTTTTATAATTTTTTATGTAGTGTCCTAATTATAGTAGGTCATTTGTATGTGTAGTGTATTTATATAATTATATTTGGCTGATACATAATAGAGAGTGTGCATTAACGTTTCCGGAACAACAAATTAGTGAAAATTGAAAAATAAAATTTATTCGTGTTCTTATCGATTTAACAGCGATTTTTTAAGAAAAGTTAGCGCATGACAACGAACTATTAATCATCTGGTACAACTGCAACTTCCTGTGGTTATGAGAATAACTGCATTCGAAAGTCCAAATTTCTATATTCAAACCGCTATTAGGTTTTAATTATTAATATTATTTCAGTTGCCAGCACGAAGTGTTTCAATTTTTACATCTAAACTTAAAGCAGTTGTAAACAGTTTCCCGCAAAAATATTTCGGAAGCAGTAAACTAAAAACTAGAATAACAATTAATTTAACTATCGTCGAAGAAGTCAATTTCCAGTGAAGTAAGTTGGTTTAAAGCAAGCATTGTGGATCCCTTAATAGTATCCTAAAAGTAAGCTTTTCTAATCGACCATCAGTCAATGTGAGCTTTTAAAAAACTTAATTTTGAGTTGTGTTTAATGTTAAATCTCAAAATAAAATAAAATGTCCCAGATGGATGTAACTTTGGGAATTAAAACTGTGTAATGCTATGAGAATTATTTGGTTCAAATAAATATATTCATTCATTCATAACTTCTAAGGGAATAAACTTCTGCCTGTATGAGACCTAATGCAGAGATATATTGCCTTTTGTTGTAATTTCCACAAAAATACTTATTGGTTCACCTTTCCACATCGTGTTAATTAATAAGCAATATACTTAGAAGCAGTAGCAAATAATTATAATTGTATGATGAGATACAATAATTTGCATAGTTAATTTCCTTTCGCGACTGCAAACAAGTACATAATATAAAACTTTATTGGATGAGTCTATTTTATGGCTGAGAAAAATTTGCAAGCGAGGTCAATAACGAGGACGAGTCAATAAAGTCACATTATGTACGAGTTACACAGAAGGCTTTATGTTCGACTGCTAAAATAAAAAAAGATAGAGTTTATAAATTTGACGTTTCTTAAATGCCATAACTTTGGTTTTGTTAACGGTTATTAGACAGTTGTATTCCTGCGAGATCAATGTAGTTTACAGATTGCTTTTTGAAAGTTATTTTCTGGAGTTGTTACAAATGGCTTGATCGTCGACAAAGAGAATTGTGTTGATCGAGCTGTTCCTTGTGAGGGTAATTCCTATTGCTGATTGTTTATTCCATTCGTTGATCATGTCGTCAACGTACAGGTTAAATAGCACGCGTGATAAACAACACCGTTGTCTTACGTTCATGTATATTGATAGATTTTTCATGATGGAACATTTACGACAAAGAATCTGTTATAAATATTCATTAGCATAATAATTAATCGCTGATTCTTGATTTATAAACACTGTTTCTTGCTGATGTTCAAATTTGTTCAAATTTACTTAAATAACATTTACTTGACACTGACAGTTTAGTCCAATTTGCTTTACCATTATTGTACCAGTACAATAACGTGCCACTTCATGTACTGAAAACAGTTTCATAAACGAGGCCTTTATGATATAGTCGAACATAAAGTTCTTTACAGCCCACTTAGTGTCTTGTTTGCCTGTTTATTGAGCAATGGCATCGTAGGTTGCCAAAATTTGTAAAAATTATAAATATGGCTTTAATTGTGAATATTCCGGTTCGTACATAATAGTTATTTATGATACACGTTCTAAAAGTGAATGTTTAGCGCACGAGACATGACAATTATGAAACGAAGCCGTAGGCTTGTCGAGTGCAATAACACTTTTAGCACAAGTTTGCATACAATATTTTTCTACGGCCTTAAATTTACTTTTATAAATGCATAAATATCCATTTAACAAAAACTTACATCCGTGACAGTTATTATTTATGTCATAATAAAAATATGGCTGTGGATAAGTAGCCGCCACAGCTGAGTATTTCTGTAGCCCGTGGTTGTCAACACTAGTTTTCAAAGGTAATTATAATAGTACAAATTTTACTTTATTCAGTACATAATGTTCCTATTATTAAAAAAACACTTTTCTCTAACGAAAGAAGTAACTAGAATAACTTTATAACCTCACTTCCAGTTTAAAATAAGTAAAGCACACGTGCTGATTCTACTTTTAGCACGCTGATTTATAAGTTGCCATTTTTATTTCGATAAAGCGATTAGTAAAAAAACTACTTTTAGTAGGCGTCGTAGAAAAAATGTTTTATCTATTTGGCGGATATAATGTGGTTAATATAACACTGAAAACAGTGCTATTATAGAGCCCATTATAACACTGTATTTGTATTGTTCTTTTCATATGAAAACAGGAACAGTCTATTTTTTTTTCAAACAACTAACAGATTGTCACGTTTATAAAACGTCAAAATTCAAAGTTTCTGATTATTTTTGGCAAAGTAGATAAGATAGTATATTACACTCGTTAAGAGGCATTGCAGCGCTTGTTTCGTTAGAGTATAATAAGATACTATTATGCACTTCGTGCGTTACTAATATTTATGACCCTTGTCGTGTTAGTGCCCGTGGCTGCGCCTTGGGCTCTAATTTTCCAGCCGTGGTCCATAAACGCCTTCTTACTTCCTTGGTACAAAATAGTATATTACATTACAAGGCATGAAAGGGATACTTTGCAAATGAGAAGGCTTGTTGAAGATTGCGAGTACGCGAAGCATGAGTGTCGAGCACTTTCATGCTGTGTAATGTACTAACTTTTTTCTGAAATCGCACTTTAAAATTTTAAAAATAAAATTTTATCGCATCAACGTGCACGGTGAAGGTAGCCGGTTACTTAGGTAAAGTAAAGTAAAAATTACTAGACATGACCCGCATATTTAACGATTTCAGGAAAATAATTAATTATTAAAGCGATTTTGGTAGAGAGCTTTCAGTAATAATGGATTTTCAAGTGCCGTACTGGCTAAGAACTTAGAGCCATTTTAGCTCAGAAAATGAAGCAGCTTCGGGGAGGGTATTACTAGTATCAAAAATCTTGATTGGTAGCTTTTCTTGTAACCTAAGAACAATAGGACTGCTAAGTGCTTCCTGATGGCAACATTGGCAATGTATTAAGCCGCAGGATATCAGAGTGAACCCTTCAAAGTATCTCTTTGAATATCAACACCTGGTAAAATGTACAGGTACCGGGTGACGCGATGTTATACCTTGCGCGAGACGTTTCGTTGTCTGGAAATGATGGTACACGTTTTTTTGGGAAACTTTTTATTAAAACAAATATCAGTGCAGTGGGTTTTTACAAAATTTTGTTATAATTTCTAGAAGTGCTTCTCTTTTTTTCAAATTGGATACCTTGGTAAACGATTTTAGACTGATGCTTAACCTACAATCTTTATTTCGGTGTCAGGACAAAAAACCCCTGGACAAAAAACCCCGGACATAAAACCCCCGGACAAAAAACCCCCGGACAAGAAACCCCCCGGACAAAAAACCCCCCGGACAAAAAACCCCCGGACAAAAAACCCCCGGACAAAAAACCCACACAAAACAGAATCTAGGATAAAAAAGCCGTCGAAAAAACGTTATCGTTAAATAATATTTAAAGTAAAATTTGGCGGCATTTGGGATTGTTATAAGGGCTAGAATATGGAAGTTTCCAATATCTAATCGTAAACAGAAGGGAGCACAATCCTTAAATGTAGTTTTAAAAATAAACCAACTGGATTAGTATATTATGGCTAAGAACTCGAATAATCCGTGTTTCACCACTTGTAGATCTGTAAACAGCAACAACATTTTTGGGAAGCGGTAGCCGTTACCTACTTTAAGCTGTATTTAGGTTTTTCCAGTAATATTCATATAATAATCCTAAAATTAGCTAGTAAGCAGAAAGCATGCTTGTAGTATGCACTAATCTTGAGCCTTCTTACCCGATTCTTAAAATTAAAACATGTTTTCTTTGCCATAAATAACCATTTCAAATTGTCCTTCTTATCTTTGTATTCAAAAAGGTAACTTAAGGTAAATTGAGTAAGGGGGTTGATGATTAAGACAAGAATGCAATTAGCAACCGTTTACGTAGTAGATAAAAGAATTTTATATGGGTAATTGCGTTCCTAATGTATCCCCCGCCCATAGACATGTAATCTGCAACCCTATTGGCCTTTTCCTACAAAAGTACTTAAGTAAATCCCTATAAAGCTCAAATTTTGGTTTTGTTTGTCACTTTGCTGTTGATAATGGAAGTGATACGTTCTAACAAGGATGGTGAAAAGTTGTGTTTACAAGGTTTTGTGCGGGGTTTTTTGTCCGGGGGTTTTTTGTCCGGGGGTTTTTTGTCCGGGGGGTTTTTTGTCCGGGGGGTTTTTTGTCCGGGGGTTTTTTGTCCGGGGGTTTTATGTCCGGGGTTTTTTGTCCAGGGGTTTTTTGTCCTAGACTCCTTTATTTCAACTACTTTTCTAGAGCAGAACCCTTCAATAAATTTCCAGCCACACTATGAAATGCACATGAACAAAATCTGCATGTACAGTCATGTACATTAAAGTGTTGTACAACATTTGTGTTTTGTGAATATGACTTAAATACACAAAGTTCAAAAAAGTGTTGCATATACAAATATTTTGAGAGTATACATCTATGCCTACCTAGTTAATGATACAGTGTAAGCCTTTGTTGAGTAATGACACAACCACCAATAAACTTACAACTATCTCTGTACAACACATTTTTGAACGTGACTGTACGTTCAACTTCCCGTAAATTCTCACTGCCTGCCTAGAATGGGAATTCATTAATTAATTAAACCAAACATAAAAACTATGTTGGACTACTTAACCGTGTAAGTTTGTAGTTTAATCATATTTTCACATTTTGATTCTTAAGCTGTAGTATACATTTTGTGTTTCAATGTGGTATGGACACTTTCTTATACAAAATGTCAAAAATGCTTTTAGCCAACGCTCGAGAAGAAAAAAATAGTAACTTCACTAACTAATTAAAGACTTGAGAGGAATTTAGTAAACGTTTCCACTCGCGTCGAAATTCAATTAATTGAAAATCCTTCCTAGCATAAATTGTTTTACATTAAACGTTTCCCTTTTAAACTGGGAAACTTTCGCATTAAAGCTTTGAGAACAACTACTCAATTTTTTATTTCTAATTTTAACAATTTAATATGATACCCTTGTCACTTTGGAGCTAGGATATTATTTTCAAAGGAAAAATATGCAGAGGTCGGCGACCAACAATTACAAAGGGTGCCTCAGTATTTTTATTGTGTGGTTCCCGAAGTTAACAATTCGCTGTTTATAATGCCGCCGGGCGAGGAGCCGAATTCCTTACAAAAATACTCGGAAAACAACGGAGTTTCGAAAGAGTAGTGGCTAAACAAATCGGATTTTCTCCATCGTTACATAAACGATTTTTGTGATCTAGCCTCGCCATATTGTTCCATTTCGCAGACTTGCGAAGCGTTCCATAATTTGAAAGGCAAATTTTCCATCTTGGAATGGATTAAATTTGTAGCTGCTGCCGACCTGAAAACTTTGAAAATACGTTTTCGGTTTAAGCTTTCTTTCATTTTCCTGTAAAATTAAAAAATATCTAAATAAACAACATTGCGTGCTTTAATGCGTTAAATAATAAAACGACCTGGTGTAGTCCAGTGAAAGCTTACGAGTCTTACGACCCCAAAGGCAGAAATTAATTGTTCAAGACAAACCGTTTAAAAATTTTGGAGAAAAATTAAGTTTTCAAACGGAATTTTAATCAATTGTGAATTAAATTAAGGAAGCCTTCGCTAATGAATTTCATTCTATTAAAAAAATTCTTTCTGTTTTATATGTCTTCAATATAAATTACGTTGCTCCGTTCAGCAGTTTTTACTAATTGCTACCTCCAAGTGGATTTTTGTCGACCGAGAAACTGTATATTATTTAATTAAGTGATTGCAGATTTCTAAAGCCTCCGCCTCCACAGCACACGTAATATACTTTCCGACCTGATTTACTCCGAATGGAAAATCCTTGCGATAATTTGTTGCCATGCAGTGGGCGGTTGATGTTAACACATCCTTCTGTTTTGATACTATTTCCTCTTTTGGAAATGAGACAAATAAAAATTAGGAATGAATAATATCGTGATTGTTGACGATTTTATTTCATGTTGTGTCTTGTGCAACAGCCCTCCTCGTTGCAAAATATATTGCGATGTATCAGGTAATAACTGCTAAATCGATAAGAACATATTCTACGTGAACACGTTTAATTTATTAACCACAAAATTGCTTCGAAATTTTCCTAATCGCATAAGTACACTTTTACTTATTGTATCCAAAACGCCTTTCCAATCTAAATACTAACAACATTTTCTAAATGGTGCCCATAAACTTCTTAAGGTAAATTTCAAAGTAATTTTATGCACGGCTAGGCGGAATTGGTCACTTTATACTCTATATTTGAGGGCGTAATGTGTCACTTTCTTACCCTAGGGCCATAAAGTACTTTATTTTCCACTGATCTATTATTTTTTGTTTGTATCTGTGATATGAGGCATATAAAGCAGTCTATAACTCCCTAGAGCGTTATGAGTGAGCGTAATGCTAATGCCCGCTCATTATGCCTTCTCATGCCATTTCGAGAGGGCATAATGAGCTGGTGCCACAACGCCATAGGGCATTACTTGATGTTCATAGACCTCGGGCTTGTAAACTAGTCGCCCTCGAAAGGGCATAAACATTGTTTTTTGTACGATTAACTTGATAAGAGGCTTCCACGAATGGGGCCCCCAATTAATCCACTGCGAGTTCCGGTTCAATGGGATTGCCGGGAACTGCCACTTAATAACCCTAACTTGGGTTCAGTTAGTTGTTGGAGTGAAACAAGACTTAACAAACACGAGTATATTGAGTAACAACGATTACAAACGTCACTGATGGACCGATGGTTTTTTACAAAAGCTTCAACTGTTGTGACACGCTTGGATTGGCCACGCGAAAATAGCGAATTGCGCGTAACCGTAACACAAAACAACCTGGAAACGACTTTACCAGGGAGTTAGACCGAAACGCAAACTAGCACAAAGCATAGCTGAACTTGCTTCCTCGAGGCTCTGAATCTAACTAACTCTGAATTTACAGCGAGACGAACTCGCCAATTCAAGGAGGGGCAAGCTCAAACACTATTGGCTGAGGCGATCCTGCGTAGCCAATCGGAGCATCGCACGTTATTTAGGAAAAATGCTTATTCTAAGAAACCTTAATGCTAAGCTCTCTCAATGAGGCAATTGAACGAAATCCATAAACCCATGATTCCCAAATATGCTAAGTCGGCTTAAGTTCTAGTAGAAAATGTATCCATCCGCTTTAAAGCCATTAAGGGAAGCTTACAAATTCCTTTCCAACATTAACAGAGGCAAACAAATACGGCAAGATGCAAATTTGGCTTTACCACGACCTTTGAATGAGATAAAACAGTTATGACTTGAATTACGTGATTAATTATAATCAAAAAGGTTTTGATGCACGCATCTGTGTGAATCAAACATGCCGCCCCCGAAGTGCCGACTATGGCACGACGTGATTAAATCCCAAAATTAAACTGAAATCTAACACTACAAAATAATCAAATGCATAACAAGAACTAATGACAGATGATAATCCAAGAGTCTTACAGATAACTTACAACTAGCATGAATACAAGCAAAGAAACAACTAAACCTAGCAAAATGTTCAATTAGCGAAAACTACCAACTAAGAGCAAAGTCAATGTTTATTGCCCTTGATCGCAATGATCGTCTTTGGGTAGGATGTACACTTTACGCACCGAGCGTTTCAGGAGATTCCCTCGGGAATCGCGCACTTGCACCACACGCACAACACCATCCGCTCCTGGATATGTGGCCGAAATGATTGCCAGTGGCCAACGGTAGCTTGGAGATGCCTCGTCGTGGACGAGTACCACGTCGCCCACCTGGGGGGCTAGAGACGTGCTGGAGGACTTCCACTTAGGCCGGC
Source organism: Agriotes lineatus (assembly GCA_940337035.1). Classification (NCBI taxonomy): domain Eukaryota; kingdom Metazoa; phylum Arthropoda; class Insecta; order Coleoptera; family Elateridae; genus Agriotes; species Agriotes lineatus. The sequence goes on along the minus strand of CALNHX010003982.1, from coordinate 76,344 downwards.
GCTGCAGGAGGTGGAGGTAGTCCCGGGACCAGCGATCCCAAAACTGCTGGGACAGCCGCTGGACCAGCCCATAGCGGCTGAGACGATTTTCCGGTATGCCCTGGAGTTGGGCTTCCGGAAACGAAGTCAGCTTCCGACCGATCAAGAAGTGGGCAGGAGTAAGGACTTCGGGGAATGAGGCGTCGGTAGGGAGAACACAGAGTGGACGGGAATTTAGTATCGCCTCCACTTGAGTCAGCATGGTGTAATACTCAACGAAAGTTAACTTTGCATTGCAAGATATTCGCCTTAAATAATATTTCAATGACTTTACCCCCGCTTCCCAAATGCCGCCAAAGTGCGGAGAGCGTGCCGGAATAAAATTCCACTTAATGTTATGTTTCGACAATTCTTCCCTTATGCATTGCTCACTAGAGCCTGACAGGATATTTTTTAATTCCGATAGCTGATTTCTGGCACCGGTGAAACAGGTAGCATTGTCAGAAAATATGTTGGAGGGTAAACCGCGTCTGGAGATGAATCTCCTCAATGATGCGATGAAAGCCTCCGTCGTGAGGTCTTCCACGAGTTCAAGATGAATAGCCTTCGTGGCTAAACACACAAATAGGGCTACGTAAGCCTTTACTTCTTTCGCGCCTCGCCCGGATTTGTTTTTTATAAACACGGGACCCGCGTAATCTATCCCGCAATTACTGAAAGGGGGAGAGGGTGTGACACGAGCTTCGGGTAGTGATCCCATCAAGTGTTCATTCATCTTAGGCTTGGCCCGGAAGCATATCACGCAATTGTGTATTACTTTACGTATTAGGTCTTTGGCTCTCACGATCCAAAACTTATCCCGCAATGAGGCCAGTAACACCGAGTGTCCACAATGCAAGAGCCGCAAATGCTCTTGCTTCACGATTAGCAACGACAAAGGGTGACTAGCTGGTAACAAAAGGGGATGTTTCTGATCAAAGCTTAGATTGGAGTTTTCTAGACGGCCGCCCACGCGCAGTAGGCCCTGATCGTCCAGAAATGGGTTTAGAGAAAGCAGCGCACTATTTTTCGGCAATGGCGCTTTTTTAGACAAAACTGCTATTTCTCCGGAAAAGACTTCCGCCTGGGCAATTTTGATCAGGCGGCGAGTCGCGTCCTCCAATTCGTCAATGGCTGGAGGTCCCGACCAGCGCGTTTCGGTGTTTCTGTTTCTCGCGAGACGCAGGCAGTACGCGACTACGCGCTGTAATTTTGTAAAACTGGAATAGCGCCTGAAAAGTTCAAATTCTGGGACGCGATGGTGAAGAGTGGCCACTACTGGGCGCGACTCTTGGGCTGCTAGCTCACCCGAATCAATTTTAACGGGCTGGGGTTTTAAGTCCGCCTGTGACAAAAATTCTGGCCCGTGCCACCACAAGCGTGAGTTGAGTAACTCCTGGGGTAACATTCCCCTGCTAATTATATCGGACGGGTTGCAATTTGTACGCACGTGAAACCATTCTTCCCTATTGCTTAGTTCGTGAATCTCGGACACCCGGTTCGCGACGAACGTCTTCCAATTACTCGCATCCTTATTTATCCAGTGCAGAGTTATGGTGGAGTCCGACCAATAGTACACGCGGTCAAATTTAAATGCGGAGGAATCGAGTATAGTTTTAATCAAACGAGCCAACAGTAAGGCTGCGCAAAGCTCCAAACGAGGCAAGGATATCGTTTTTAATGGAGCGACCCTTGACTTAGCACAAAGCAAATTGGTGGTGACATTACCGCGCGCGTCAACGCAACGTATATACACGGCGCACCCGTAGGCTACAGAACTCGCGTCCGCAAATCCGTGGAGATCTATCGAATTTATGTCATCGCAAATTACCCGTCTCGGAATTGCCAACGAGCCCAAAGAGCGTAATGAAGAATGGAGTTCGTCGTATCTGGAGCGCATCTCCATGGGCACCGTTTCGTCCCATGACAACTTCAACTGCCAAAGCCGTTGCACGAGAAGTTTCAAAGTTAGAACGCTTGGACCAAGTAGTCCCAAGGGATCGAATATTTGAGCCATACTAGAGAGTATAGCCCGCTTGGTAACTGATTTGCAACAGCTAGGGTTTACTCTGTAACTTAGCACGTCCCGCCGAGTATCCCAAAAAATGCCGAGAGTTTTCTCCGTGGCGTCTTCCGTCAAAGAAATGGGCTCCATGCTGCCGCGATCTACACCAATGGCGCTAGCTACTTCACTGTCGTTGGATGCCCACTTTCGCAATTCAAACCCGTACCCCGACAAAGCGCTACTAATTTCGAATTGCGTTTTTATGGCTTCCGCCCTATTTTCAAAACCAGTCAGTAGGTCATCTACATAAAAATCCCGGCTAATTCTTAATGAGGCCTCTGGAAGCGATGCTTCGATTTCCTGGGCGATTTGTATCAAGCACCTAGTTGCTAGGTACGAGGCTGATTTAGTACCGTAGGTGACCGTTAATAATTTGAAGCATTTTACCGCTGAGGTTTTGTCGTCACGCCATAAAATTAATTGGTATTGCGTCTGCGAGGGGTCCACGAGAATTTGCCTATACATTTTGGCGCAATCTGCTTTCAGCACGTACTTGAATTGCCTAAAGCGACAAAGAATTGCAAACAACGACTGCTGGACCACTGGGCCCTTATGTTGAAGGTCGTTAAGCGATACTCCGGAGGAGGACGCACAACTGCCGTCAAAAACAACGCGATGTTTGGTCGTTGAACTGTCCTCCTTTATGACTGGCAAATGTGGTAAATAAAACCTAGGATGAGGAAGGCTCGCTTCGTCGTCCACCTTGCTCAAGTGACCAAGCGACTCGTATTCTTTGAGAAATGCGGAATACGCGGTTTTCAACTCGGGATTTTTTGACAATTTGTTTTCTAATGAATAGAAACGCTTTAACGCTATACCGCGCGAGTCTCCCAGCGATGGAGCATCTTTCCTGAAAGGTATGCTCACGATGAACCTACGCGGCTCCGACGACGCCCGTTTCGTAGTCGATTGAAAATGGTCTTCGCAAAATTTGTCATCAGCAGAGAGTCGGCCTGATGAACCGTAAGCCCCCTCGATTTCCCAAAATCTCTGAATGCCGTGCTCGATGCCGGCTACACTTAAATGAACTCTATTTGAAAGCATGAGCGCTCGATTTTCGATGTTCATGTTTCCGCCTAAAACCCAACCAAAAAGAGTTTTTGTTAAGAATGGCTTCTCTGGGCCCAATTTCACCTGTCCCTGACAGAGCACTTGCCAAAAGACATTCGCGCCTAATAAAAGATCAATCTTTCCCGGTGTATTACAATCTGAATCGGCTAGCACAATGTTTGGTGGGATCTTCAAATCCCTCAACGAGAAAGAAAGGGCCGGCAGAGGGTCCGTAATTTTGTCTAACACAATACAGCTCAAAATGTCCTCGTATTTCCCGTTACGGGAGCGGATTCGAACGTTTGCTCTGAATTCAGCGTTCAGAGCCCTGGCACCAACACCCGACAGTGAGGTGATATTACCTCGTTTCTCAATTTTCAAATTTTGACACAAGTCGGCGCTAACTAAGTTAAGTTGGGATCCGGGGTCCAAAAGAGCTTTTGCCCGGGAAAATGACCCGGATCCTTCTACGAATACGCTAACCGTGGACAATAAAACTTGCGCTGGCGCCGCGATTGCAGGACGGCTACAAGCTGCTGAAACGGATGCGACGGGTGCCTCGCTCGGGGAGACGGCCCCGACCTCCCGTGCGTCACTGCTGTATTCTGGCGGTCCAGGACGCGGCGACGAAGTATTTTCGTGCGCGTCGCGCTTTGGACGCAAACACAGTAAAGTATGGTGCTTTTTTCTGCATACGCGGCATCTCGACGATGTGCATTTTACCACGAAATGTCCGGGCTTGAGACAATTGTTGCATAATTTCAAACGACGCGCCTCTTCGATACGAGCGTTTACCGACAATTTTGAGAATGATTCGCAAGCGCTAATCGAATGATTACTATTTTTGCAAAAATCACAAGAGTGATTACCTTGCTCTCTGGCTACATGAGCGCGTGCATGACTTTTTTGCTCGGATCCCTGATTTCCCAAACTCGAACCTATTTTCGCAGCTTCCAGCGAACCTAATAAGTGACTTTTGCTCTCTAAAAAATCTAACAACTCTCGCAAAGTAGGAAATTGTCCGGCATGTTTGCATAATTCCCAGTCAGTCTGCATTGCTGAGCTGAGCTTCGAAACTATGATATGTATTAGTATGGTGTCGACTGTGGGTTCCCCGTACGCCTTTAAAATTTCCAAAATTCTAACTACACTATCGAGCAGCCTTTGAACAGACGAATGTGAATCCTTTTTTACGTTCTCTAAACTGAATAACGCATTTATGTTTGATTTTACGATCAGTTTCTTATTTTCAAATCGCTTGACTAGAATGTCCCAAGCAATGGTATAGTTATCGTTGGTAACTTTTAACGACGAGATTGAACTAGCAGCTTCTGCCTTAAGGGAAGAAATCAAATAGTAAAATTTCTGAACGTTGGTCAAATTAACGTTGTTATGAATAAGCGACGTAAAGGAGTCATGAAATTGAACCCAATTCTCGAATTTCCCCGAAAAGGAAGGCAAATCTAAGGGTGGTAATCTTAATCCAGCGAGCTCTCCTGAAGGGCCACTTTGCGAAGAATTTTGACCTACATTCGGTTTTTACCCGAACTGATCTTATTTTTTGATAAGAATTCCTTTACTGCGCTACTAATCTCGCTAAAATGAGTCATAAAAGAGTCAAATTCATTGAAAAGTTCATCAAAGTTTTCAGCGTCGGCCTCCATTAGGCCCTCCATTGACTTCTTATACTCATCCAACAAATTTTGGAAACAACTAAACTCTTCTGACAAGTTGCCGACCTCGTGAGCCTTCACGGGGCTGGACGAAGAAATTCTATGAAATAGAGTTTTGAAACGATCTACTTGGGCTTTTATGAATTTGCAACGAGTGGTTAAAGTGCGAGTTTCCGACATGACCGCTGATGTCGAACGAGTTTCCACCATGACTGACACAAGCAAAAAACAGCACTAAACGAAGGTGTAATGGAAAAGGACTTACTTTTGATTTGAGAACGCAGTAACTTCTTGACGAACAGAAAACCAACCCGCTGCCGATCGCTGCCGCTTGACGTGGGACCTGGACTCGGTGTAAGCTCTCGATGGTTGAATTTCCTGGTGTTGGCGAAGCTTCTTGACGCTCTCCGACGAAACGATGTTGGAGCAATTGCATCCACCAGCTACTGGAAACTTGTACACTCGCGTTTTTTAGCTTCTTCCACATCCGGCTCGAAGGACCAATGTTTTTTGTACGATTAACTTGATAAGAGGCTTCCACGAATGGGGCCCCCAATTAATCCACTGCGAGTTCCGGTTCAATGGGATTGCCGGGAACTGCCACTTAATAACCCTAACTTGGGTTCAGTTAGTTGTTGGAGTGAAACAAGACTTAACAAACACGAGTATATTGAGTAACAACGATTACAAACGTCACTGATGGACCGATGGTTTTTTACAAAAGCTTCAACTGTTGTGACACGCTTGGATTGGCCACGCGAAAATAGCGAATTGCGCGTAACCGTAACACAAAACAACCTGGAAACGACTTTACCAGGGAGTTAGACCGAAACGCAAACTAGCACAGAGCATAGCTGAACTTGCTTCCTCGAGGCTCTGAATCTAACTAACTCTGAATTTACAGCGAGACGAACTCGCCAATTCAAGGAGGGGCAAGCTCAAACACTATTGGCTGAGGCGATCCTGCGTAGCCAATCGGAGCATCGCACGTTATTTAGGAAAAATGCTTATTCTAAGAAACCTTAATGCTAAGCTCTCTCAATGAGGCAATTGAACGAAATCCATAAACCCATGATTCCCAAATATGCTAAGTCGGCTTAAGTTCTAGTAGAAAATGTATCCATCCGCTTTAAAGCCATTAAGGGAAGCTTACAAATTCCTTTCCAACATTAACAGAGGCAAACAAATACGGCAAGATGCAAATTTGGCTTTACCACGACCTTTGAATGAGATAAAACAGTTATGACTTGAATTACGTGATTAATTATAATCAAAAAGGTTTTGATGCACGCATCTGTGTGAATCAAACAAACATTTTCATAATGCTCTTGGTCCTTAAATAACTTTCAATGCCCGCTTATTTGTCAGTTTGACCAGCAATATGTTGCCAAAATTTATGAAAATTTAAATCTGGTTTCAATTTGACTATTCAGCTCGGTAAATAAAATTGGGTACGCATCTCGTTTGCAACTAGGGTTTATAACCATGTCGTGTTAATATTCACGCCGCTAGTCAGAACAGCCTTCTTACGCCCTTGGTCCATAAATAAGTATTGCGGAAAGTTGAAGTAACGTGTGACCTAAATGCTTTTACCTTTGTATTTTTAGAAATTATCTCAAAATTTACTTAGTATATAAAGGTTTATTAATAAGGCCCGTAACGGTATGCAAATTTTACTTGATGTAATATTTTTATGGGGAACAAATCAACTTTAACCATCCAGAACAGTTTATAACATGACTCTGGTTTCTGTATTGAGGTGTGTTGGAAAGCACTCTTATAAATGTGTCTTGTAAATTTTGTGTCAATATTCAACAAGCCGGTTCAGTGATTACCCAGCACGTTTGAAAGTATTCCAGTACGGGGAAATATGCAAAATCGATCCCTGTATTTAACTAAACCCCTGAAATTTGGTTGGTTTAGGCTAGACAGAAAAACCTAATTTTCGTTATAAGACAACAAAAATATTTTTGCAGACTTCAAATCTACGTTGAGATTCCGATTTGTTTTTATAGTTGCAGAGATATCAGTATTAATTTTGTTATTTTAAATGCACGTCAAAGATCGTGGTGTTACCGTTTTGCAAATTTCTACATTATCGCCTAGGCAACCCCCTTATACTTCAAACTAATAATTGAGCAGATGGCTTGCGTAACCCACGCGATGATTTTCTAGATATTATTGCAACGGCTTCTTCTGATTTTTGATTTCCTTTCAACATGCTAATTAAATTTTTTACGTAATAAACTTTACTAACTGCTCCCAAAGGAATTCGTAAACATGAAGTTATATGGCTTTTTTGCTAAATTGTTGGTTCGCTCGTAGATCTTTACAGAATTTGGAACAATCGATGTAAATGTTTTCATAGATTAATGTTTAGTTGCTGATCATCATTAGTATTTTATCTATTCAAATAAATTTTGATTGTTTTATAAAGAAACTAATAACAACCCATTATTATGGTAAATTAAAGTTTAACGCGTAAAAACTTAATTGAATCAAATTATACATATAAATAGAAGTTTCAGAACAAGCCTGACGTACTGTCGTCCTTCAGATTCCGTTATTCCCCTTATTTATTTTGTAATCGATTTCAAATTTTCATCAGTTATACTACTCTCTATAAGAATATTTTTACAATTTTTACATACTTTTATTGTAAATTACCAGCCTACTGCGATCAAAAATAAATGCGAAAAATTGAATACTCAAATATATTACTTTTTAAAAGGGGCTGTATATAGTATTGTAAATAAGTTTACTACAAACCAGTAGCCTACTACAATAAAAAATAAATGCGAAAATTCATAGTAGGCTTAGTGTTATCGTTAAAAGTTATTAGAAGAAGTTGCTTAGAATTACAAAAATAGTCGAAATCTAAATTATTGACGAAAAATTATCAGTACCACTGTTACGATTTTTTAAAATAAAAGTTTTACTTCTGTAACTTCACACCTTCTGTCGAAAATCTGCTATTCTCTATCTTTTGTTGCTATATTTATGTTACATTCTCGTAACGTATAATTTTTTTTATATTTTCGTAAGTTATTAATTGAATAAATTTGATTTGATTTGACCCCTGTATCTTCCTTATTTATTTTCTGATCGATTTTAAATTTTGACTAATTACACGATATCTTTTGCCGATGAAACTCATCCTACTATGATTTTTCGCATTTATTTTGTATTGCAGTAGGCTACTGGTTTACAGTAAACTTATTTAAATATATATATAAACTGCCCTTTTAAAGGGTAGTATAATTGTTCAAAATTTTAATTCGATCAAAAAAGAATTATGGATGAAATGAAAGATACAGAGGTGTGAACGTGAGATATGAAACGTATATTGTATGAAATAATAATACTGTTTCGATAAAAATTTGGATTTCTGCTTTTTTTTTTATTGTGCGCTACTTTTTCTAATAATTTTTTTCGATAATGCTGGGCCTACTAAGATTTTTCAATTTTGTGCATTTATTTTTTATCGCAGTATGCTACTCTACTACATATTATTTAAAAAGTGTAAAAATACCTTTTCTAACTGACTAAAATTTGAACTAGATCAGCAAATAAATAAGAAATATACAGAGGTGTTGTTATCTTAATTTAAACGCTTCAATTCGCTTTCTATATTTCTCAACTAAATCAAGCAAAATCAGATACCTGGAGGGCACGCCTAGCTCAAGTCGAAGACGGCGTGCAGTAAATTAAATGAATGGAAACCGGGAGGGGCGCCAGCGAATCCAGCAAAACTAACAATCAACCAGGCATGTCAACTGCTTAAACAGACGATTCGCAGACTGAGTTCTTATAAAGGGTTAAGAACTATAGCTGCAAAAGAACGTTACGCAACAACAATAAATAAAACTACATACAATTACTCGAATATCACAGTTTACTATAAGATATGTCTCGGTGGAGTTGACAAGTGACCCAATAGGGCCTACAGCCAGTAATACTTAAATTTTATGAAAGATGTTAGGTACAATCGGAGGAAAAACCTCTCAATAAATTATAATTACACATTAAAAATACCTGGGCTTACACACATTGGCATGGGCCTTACTTTCGGCTAGTGTACAAGTTATCGCCTGGCTGGTACATGTAGTTGAAATGTAGATCCGTGGCCTGGGGCAGTTTAATTCGTAGGCTCAACATGGCCCACAAAGGGGGCTTAATGGATGTCCCTAGTATTAGGTGTGCTCTCATGAGATTCACGGAAGCTCTGCTTTCAGCACCAGCGGTTAATAGCCCAGCATGACGATGGGGCCCTGATTAGCTAAAGGTGGCCTTACACGAGGTCGCCGGAGGAAGAATCTTCCAGCCGCCGAATTCCGGATCTTGGATTGTGGCTCGGCACGTCAAGCTGACAACAAAATTGAACCCTAAGCCAAGCATCAGAATGCCAATAAGGACTTACCCCGTATGGGCGTGCACGAGGTGCTACCATCAAAAAGAATCCGCCAAAACAGGCGCGGCGCTTATAATCGCCCAAATTACGTCGCCTAGAGGAGAATCCGCCGAGGGCGTTTACTTTCCAAACATAACTAAATTAACCTCTTGTACGACTTCGAAGATGGTAGCTGCTACGAACGGCACCAAGTTTCCAACAGGTAAGGCCAAAGAGAGCCCCTCGTAACCCGGGAACTCGTCAAAGAACCGAAAAACTTATTGGGGAACGGAACCATGTCCCTATCAGCGAACAAAAGTTCCTAACTCAGAAGCGCGCGGAATTTGAATCTACCCACAGAGCTACAATCCGGAGAGCGCTTCCCATGAAGTTACAAAAAAAGCAGAGTGAAGCGACAAATCTAACGAAAGCGCCATTTTAACGTAACAGTGTGAAGATGAGAAGTGAAACACACTGTATATATTTAAAATACGAAGAAAGTATATCAAAAACTTCAAAAACAAATTAAAGGCTAAGCTCAGATTTGGATTCCGCTGTATAGGTGTTCGAATAATGTAAATATCTTTTTGCTCGAACTGACTCAGTAATTGACCTATAACGAAAATCCATAATTTTTTAGCTGTTTAGTCGTAATCACTTTCCGAGTAGAGGGAACAGTGAATTTAACGGCATGGCAATACTTACTGATAAACAAATGACGAAATTCGTCGTTAGCTACATACCAATAAACCATGAAATAATGACACTGGCACTGGCTTGTCCAACGTATTCATATGAAAATAACAAAACAAAAGCAGCATTGTTTTCGTTGTTATAATCACCACATTATGACATCAGAGTAGATAAAATATATACAGATGTACTGTTCGTCTTCGGAAGCAAAAGACGAGGAATTCAGTAATAGGTATGAACTAATCGAAACCTTGGAATATTATAAACTCTAAAGATATGTCTACTATTTTAGGCGAAATTAACGCTAAAATCGGCTGTACCGCACTAGATAACCATATGCGCAATATTGTTGGCAAATATGAGCTAGGAGAGCGGAACGAGAAAAGTGAAAGATATCATGATCGTCGACTCTCTGTATGAACATCTCTTTCATGTCAACAATAGATGGACATCATTCCCCGGATACGTAAAAACCGCCTAACAATTGCAGACTTTACACTAAAATTACATAAAGTCATTAAAATGGTTAATAAAGAGAGAATGAGAACCCTACAACCAGCAGACCTACAACGAACCTTATCTGAACTTGAACAACCAGAAAATTGTAATCGCCGTAACCAACCCTGGGAAGACAGCAGAAAAAATGAAAGCATTAGACTACTGACAGAACCCTGCAACTGATAGAAAAATTAAGAACGGTTAAATTATCCAACATAGACCCAGTTAATAAAGATATTGAAGATCCGCCAACTGAACCGACAAGTAAGAAACGAATCACATAGAGACGGACATTAGGGGTATGCGCTGTATTAGACATCAGACAAAAACGAAGACATTGAATGATCGATAGAATCCTGCCACTGATAGAAGGATGAAGAACCGTTCAATTATTCAAAATAGACCTAATAGATACTGGCAAATAAAAAAAGAATTATGTAGAGACAAAAGCAAACATATTGATCAGATCTGCACTGAAATAGAAAAGGAGGCGAACTAAAATAATATTTATGATCCTTATTATAACATGAAATACTTATAATGTGAACTTAAACCAAAACTCAAATAATCCACGATAATTAAAGAAACGTCGTAACTGACCTAAAAAGAATGTTCCAAGTTTGCAGAAAATACTAGGCTGAGCTCTACTATGGATGATAACTATGTGCGATCTCATGTAGGAAATGCTGCACGGTATGATCTTGAACCAGACAACCTCCATGCTGATGTAGAGAAGGCAAGTACCGGAATCAGATGATATCACGGCCGAAATAATAAAGGCTGTGGGGAAAGATTGAGTTAAATGGTGTGGTAGTTATAGCATCACAACGGTAGTTATAGCATCAAGGCGCTCGTCTCACATGTTAGTCAGGTTACGGTATAATGTTGAATGACAGACTAAAAGCCCTCCTTTTGCCGCACAGTTTAGATGAGCAGTTTGGCTTTGTTCCTTGTAAAGTACAGGTCAGCAGATCTTGAACGTGATACAAATAACTGAAGAGCAAGTTTGAAATAAAAAGATATCTGCACTTTTTTTAATACATGTAGGCATATATTTTCGTTGCTCCGAGCTAATTTATTTTTTCCTGGATTCAGATCTGTTGTCATGCATAAATTTACAAAAACTGGTGACTTACCAGAAATTCCATAGCGCCTCTGCGGTCTGGGGGTTGTAAGTCAGAAACATGATACTGGAAGAACAACGCGAACGGCGAGTCCTTTCATGTAGTAGGTGGTCACACACGCTCGACTGCGAACACAAACCCAGCCAATTCCACAATCAGTCATGCAAGCAAAACAACAAACATTCAGCTTTTAGCAGTAATGTGTTCGCTACTATAATACTTACAGGTGGTTTTGTAGCCTCCCCCCCCCCCGCTGCGTTCCCCCGTAGCATCTCGAAGAGGACATCGTTAACGGGATATTCTTCTGTGCACCTCCGATGATGTGCCTTTAATAATCCTGCAAATACGGAGGTCATCCAGAAGCTCTCTCTGGAGTCCCTGATAAGCGAGATGCTTAACCGGTCAAGTAATGGAGATCATCTCGCCGAATGGCTACGGATCCAGGAACTATAGCGCTATCTGCTGTGAGTGGTCAGGCTCCAAGCCAACCGTAACAATGAAGAACGACCCAATTAATAAAATTGTCTATAATCAACAGCAACACCAACAATAAGCCAGTGTTCAACTCGGCTGGACAAGAACTACATACAGTCTCTACTGAAAAGCCACGCAAGCATTAATCGTTTTTAGAGACCTTATTGTTTCATTTACTCTCTCAATCCACATAATTACCACAATTCACTTCAAAAACACATTATCACGGTGAAGTGACACCCGCGGTTGGATTAGGTTTCGCGTCTGCATTTTCAAACAACTCAAAGAACACAAGTAAATATTACAACATACAGCAAGGCGTTTGACAAAGTCAAATGGTCCAAATTATGACCAATATTCCTAGAAATGGGAACACCGCTACATCTAACAAAGTTAAGTAGACAATTATATCAAATTAGCATAGCTTCATAAGCGTACACAATACGCAATCTATTTGAACTTGTAGCAGAGGTAGGTACATCAGACATGCATCTTTTCACCTCTTTTGTTTAATATAGTATATCACAGGAAATGTGCTTGTTAATTGCCACGGTGGTCTCTCGGTCGGAGGCAAAATTATAACAAACTTAAGGTACGCTGATATGGACATCGTTATGACCCGACCTACAGAAGAAAGCAGTCAAATAAAAGCGTATCTGAATATAAAATATGAAATACGTCGTCAAAACATCTATAACAAAACTAGTTATAGCTGGAAAGATCGATCCGTTACTATCAACATCCAACTCCGCTTAGTATACACCTCAATCGCGATTATGTCTCGGAAACGTTTTCTCTTAAGGTTGCTAATCGACGTAGAATAGAGGCGTTCGAAATGTGGTGATATAGAAAAATGCTCCGCGTATTATGGACCTGGACCGCGCGCCGTACGAATACGTCTATTTTTAAACAACATAAAATAGATTATTCCAATTAACCAGTCAGCTTTACTTAAAATATTTTGGATAAGTGACTGAAAAAACCATGTTTTGGAGAAATTTATCGAAGAACCGTACAATAACTGCATGAATCAATAGGATCAGTCCAGGATAGATATAATAGGAGACAATCTAAAAGTGTGATGTCACCACACCCTGCAGATATGTTAAGGACCGTAGAGAGAGTCTAAACCAAACAAAATTTATGGCGTTTGATTATGTACTGGGATAGCTCTATAGGTGCTACATATTTTCTTTAATTTAACCGAATCTTCATCATACCGTTTGTCAGATCTTTTAATTTTTATCTTTGCCACACTGTACATAAAGGTGCTTGAAGAATTACTTTCTTAAGTTATAGCCACCGGAAACACTCTTGGTTTTCAATGTAGTGCTTTTGTTAAATTATTGTAGCGAAAGTATAAACCTTTCAATCAATATAAGTAAAACACTTTTTGTCAAAACAATTTGTAATAAACTTCTAGGCATTACTTTAATTTATTTTAATTTTAATCGATTAAAGTTGTCTTGCTGAAATTGTAGAAATTGTTTGTCAAAAATGACGCGTTTTCTCTGCAAAAAATCGTTTTTCTGAATTCTTTATTTAGAGTAGGCTTTTCAATACTCATTTTAGTATGGAAAATAGGTCTTTACAAACAGTCATGAACATACTTTCCTGTCTAGTCAGCAATAGTATTTAACATTACAAGCCAGGTAAAACAGGTTTTACTGGCGATAGGATTTGGATGACTGGCGAGCCGTTAGGCGAGCCTGTCATATCCTTGAGCCAGTAAAAATGGTTACCTGGCGTGTATTGTTGAATGTTTTATTTGTTCCTCACTTGTAAATAACTAGAAATTCACCATTTATTCAAAATGTCAAACTGACAAGCAACTAAATTCATCAATATGACACATACTAAGGAAGACAACTCTGGCTTTGCACGCTATCATTTACCTATGAGCACGCTTGTAAAATATAACTGGCTAGCCAGTAAAAAATTTACTGGCTAGCCAGTTAAGAAACATTTTCAAGGTGAGTACAGTGACTTGATAAATTGATGTTTACAAGTGAGGAACAAATAAAATATTTTACCTGACTCAAATAAATAGCTCTGAAATTCAATAAGCTCGTTATTTATTTTATCTGTAATATTAATATAGGCTAAATTATTATTTCGTCAATGTGATTCTTACAAATACATTTAAAAACCGTTTTGAATTATTTGTGGTTACTGATTTTTTGCTGAAATTTAAACGGTTTTAGAGAAACAGTGTATATAATACTCAGGAAAGTGTTCTTACTGCGGCCTCGTCCTATAACGCATCACATTCCTGACTTATTACGTAATAATACTATTAATGTAGGTACTATTTTTTGCTAGTGTAGGACTGAAAGAATAACAAATTATAGCGCGAACCACTTTTTTCAGGTTTTAATACAATTAGTTTGCAATTATAGTTAGTTTTAGAATATTCCCCACCTGATTATTGAGTTTTACATGTGTAATTATAATAAAATTATACAATTAGACAGTGTTCAGAATAAAGTATATGTCAAAAGAAATTTTCAAATTAAAGAACAGAAATAGTTGAATGCTGGCTTTCACGCCAGTCTTCTGAGTTATGCTACGGTCGTTGATTTGAACTTAAGGTTTCGCTGATTATGTTGTCAGGTTCTTCCAAAATTTTCTAAAGAGTGATGTTCTAGTCTCACGGTTTTCGTTGTATACCGAAGAGTCATTCCGGTTAGGTGCTTATGCAAAGCTTGTCATTTTGCTTGATCTTTTTGCTAAGGCGGTAACCATATTCTCTATTGAAGTTGTTCGAATTTTTAATAATCTCTAGGGATTTCCGAAGAATACAAAGCTAGTAGTTTGTAGTCCCAGTTAGTATGTTTATGGAGTCATAGGTTAGCGATCAGGGCGAGTCTTTTTTCAACCACGATGCCAGAAAAAAATACACTATAGAAACTGAAAGAAATAGAGGCTTTCCTTTCAGATTAATCCATACAGTATATCGAAATAAGACCCACACTGACTACTATCTACACGTTTCGTCTCGTCATCATTCACAACAACAAAAATCTCTTATTTATTGAGCCAACTCTGTTTGTGGCGAGAACATCAAACCACAAGATCTAAAACATATGGAAGGAGCTTTACCGAAGAATGGCTACAGTCGACAATATATCAGGAAAGCACGCCAAAACACTAGAAAACTAAAGGAACTTAATCTTACCAATTGCGTCCGCCGGAGTGACCGATAGAATTAGAAAGGTCTTTGATAAGAAAAACATCGCTGTGGTACAATAAGAAAGATCGAATAATGTATCCATTCCAAAAAATATGTTTTGCGCAGGTTACAGACTAAAGGCCTTTACTAGCTTGTTACGGGTTAAAACGATATTTACGATAACGCTTCCGCTCATAACGGTATTAACGAAAAGCCACGAAAAAGCTAGACGACTGGCGTGTACGATATCTCACAAAATCGGGAATGTAACTCACATAGGACCGCTGCCCAGCCCATAACAAGAGGTACCGACTAGACTCAGTGAAGCGAGGGGTAGTCCAACACGAGATAACACAAGGGCAACGGCCTAAAGATTGAGCGCCACCACGATTTCATCACGATAGACAAGAATGCACAGGTAGACTCGCTGAGGAACCGGGAAGCAAGTGAACCTACCTTTCGACTTTACACTTAGCAGAAACTCGAAAGCCAAACGGAGTAGAGTATGGGTGCAACTTTGGGACTCCTGACAGCCGGTTGCTGGAGCGCTCGAACCTACCTTGACGCTCACAAATTCGTCCAGGGTCCGCTTTACATCCATCTTGCGAAACTATAGATTGCTTGCACTGAAAATCAACATGCAACACAAAGTAAAATACAGCGGAAATGTTTGACAAGTGAGTCTATTGTCTTTCAAACACACATACGGTACACAAGGTACACAAGGTACATAAAGACGGTGCAACAATAAGGATTAGTACGCGTGACAAAAATGGGGGATGTTAACACAACAAAGGTTAGTTCAGCGCACGCTCCTGTTTAGCGACAATAAATAAAGCGCAAATAAGATGTGTTGACAAAAGGCCCTGTATACAGAAATTGTTTTCGCACTGATTAATTCAAAAAGGGAATGACATAACAAATGTGAATTTAGCGCACCTTCGTGATTAGTGCGGAGGCTTAGGACTAGTACAATACCTCTCACATAGCTTCACCTGCGGTGGCCGTAGCGGCATCGAACCAGCGGTTTGTGTCCCAAAGTTGCAGAACGAAGCGGGTAGCTCTAACAACCTCGAAGCGGGGCCGAAGATGGCCTGTCCCTCATGGAGTCAATGATGCGATCGGATGCGATCACACTCGCACGTAAAACTCGCCCAGGGGTAATCGCTCTCGAAATAATCCTAACAAGGGGTTGATGGCCCTACGGCCTATAACAGGAGAAGCGCCTGGCACAACACGGAAGAACCAACACCATCCACCCGACTCTCTTCGGGATTCAGAACGCGCTACCCAAAACATTAATAACGGGAAAAACAATCTCACAAGCGCCCAGCGGAGGACGCACCCCAAAGGCGAAGACGCTGGCCGCGCACCTCAATAACTAAACTGCTCTCTTTTCGTGCCGGATGCTAACTGAGTCATAACACCACGCCAGGCAGCCCAAGCTCTGCCAAAGCGGGACGGGGCGGGAAGCGTGTCTGTGTCTCGCACGAACACGTGCAACCACCGACAAAGCGACTGCAACATGCGGACCCGCTTGCACTGACGGGCGATACAGCTCGCGGAATATTCTAGAACAGCGTCAGCCTACTAAATCGATATTGAAACCTAGCATGCCAACGAATATAAGCAAAGTTATGAAATAAGCGCGTTTCAGATTCTACGGCGGCGGGCACAGCTGCGTAACTCTATGAACCATTAAATGCCTGCACAAAACTCGATGTGTTTAAATGCAATTGGAAAAATATGGAAAAAACGTATACAAGCGGGGACGTAATCTTAGAAAAATACTCTAATAGCCATACATACGTACAATTTGAAAATGCAATGTACTTGTAGCAAATATTACATCGAACAAACAGAAATAAGCAACTAATGTAGAATAGAAGAACCACACACGAATTGGGAACACGTAAAAATCAGCCATTGGCGAGCGCCTATTAGGATAACGGGATCTCAGAATAAACTATGACGCCATAAGCATACCAGCCAAGACTACAAACTGCTACCCGCGTATTATTCGGAGATTCCTAGAACAGTGGCGCCCGTACTTTTGTCTATAAAGATCTACCAACAAACTTTTAAACAATCGGCGATCGACACTTGTTAATAAAATCTTTAAGTATATACGTGTATTAAAATAAAAATTGCAAACCGGTTAACCGGTTCGGTTTAAAAACCGGTTTTTAAACTGGTTTAAAACCGGTTTTTAAACCGGCTCAATAACAAATGTATATAATTAAGGACTTTAAAGACCGAAACATGCCTAACATAAATTGATTATACTTATAAAACGTGGAAAATATACAAAGACATGTAAATCGGTTAATTACTCGATGTTCAAACCCTTTTATAGATATATTTTAAACCGGTTTATAGATAGCTTTTAAATCCGTTTTTAAACCGTTCTATGAAAAAACCGCGGTTAACCGTTTTCTACCAGCACTAGTAAGTATTTATGTCAAAATTGGCAGGTTTACAATTCAAACTATACTCGTACTATAATATTAGTTTCTTTTACTGTAAAAGAAAAATTACAAAGCAAAGTAGGCAATGCCCAGCCACAATCTGCAATAGCATGTGCCGCTGATTGGTTCATTCTGCATTCTTTTTTTACGCCTTCTTCTCGTCCATCGAGTCGTAACCGCCATTCAAGCTCCAGATATGTAATTTAAGTTTAGGGGCGTCACTTTTAAGTCTTAATAATATTAACATTGTTTGCTTTGTCTATACAATAATTCTGTGATCAACTTAAAAACCTCTTGCGATCGACCGGTCGATCGCGATCAACTGCCCCAAAGATTATTAGAAATTCAAACAATTTCAATCGAGAGGACTGTTACGCCCGTAGCAAAGGATGGGAGGTAGCCCTGCAAAAAAATCAAAACATACATAACTTTCAGTTGAGCGACCAACCCTGACGACTTCCCGGTATATAACGAGATGTATGAGACTACGTCAGTCTTTAGAAAACTTCTGAAGAACGCAGCATCAGTTGAAATCGATGACCACTGCATAACCTGGAAGGCCTTGTCGTTATAAAAAACGTAGTTGAAATCGCTATTACACAGCATAGACATATACAAGGTGCCCCAAAAAGGAGTGGTAACTCTTCCGAATTGTCTCAACAGATGTCGCTTTATGTAAAGTACAGCGACCAAATACTTATAATTTTTAAATTAAGTGATACCAACTCAATTTAAAAATTATAAGTATTTGGTCGCTGTACTTTAGATAAAGCGACATCTGTTGAGACAATTCGGAAAAGTTACCACTCTCTTTTTGGGGCACCTGGTATTTGGCAACCAATGTGTACGTAAATTGTAATTATAATGAAGGTTTGTTGCGAGAGCAAAGAAGCGCTAATCATAATTAGCGTTGATTGTTTTGTAAATTTTCAAGAAATCTTGCCTCTTTTTAAAATATTTCAAATAAAGCCTAACAAGTTTTCCCCAAAGGAAGCGTTCAAATACCATACTGAAGATAAGTGTAATATAGTTCCTTTCAAAAATTGAAGAAACTATGTAAAATATGGCTATCAATATATTGTGCCTTTTAAATTATAAGCAAGCAGTTGCAGAAAAGTTAAATACATTTTATACTGGAAAAGCCTAACTTGTTACCTATAAATAAGTTATTAAGATTTTATTGATATTTTAAAGAAGCAATCTCACTAATAGTTTTAATGTTAGTTTTAGGTACTCTTTTCCATAAAAAAGTTTTCCACTAAACCAGCAGCTACGTAATATCTCCCTTAGAATTTTTTATTATTTTCCTGGTATGCGAGTATGGCATACAGCTAATAGTTTTTTCCATTTGTAGACGACTTTATGCTCAAGACTCTTCATTTTCATGTTAAATAGCGCATTGCTCAATATTTTTATATATTTTGTTTAATTTAAAGATATGAACAAAGCTAAAGCCAAATATTATGTGGAATAATATTGACTTTAGTATGTAATTGTCTCAACCATTTCATCATTTTCAGATACCTATATTTTGGCCCCAACGTGGTTGCAAAATAAAAAATTGGCCAACACGTTTATACGAAATGGACTGGCACGATGCAGTATTTGAATTGCCCTAGTTATTCAAACAAGAGGAATAAACATAGGTATATTCAGTAATATTGGGACAAACACTTAAATGCTTACTGGCCTGGCACGCTCTAAAACGAACATAATAGAAGTTACTGTGCACAAACTTAGTTAGTGAAGTCAGTGTTAATCAACTAAAAAATTGTCTTTAAATAAGAAACTATAAATCACTAATAATATGAAGAGAAAAAAAATATATACGTGGAAAATATACTGCTTTAAATTCATTTAAGCTCCTAGTTTTAAAAGTAGTCAAGGGTAATTACATCTCCAAAGCCCAATTCCCGAAGGTGAGATCGTAGCTGCAAATTAGACACAAGTGCTTCATAATTGGCCATCTTCAATAAGGGTGGCGGGATCGCCTAGGTATTGATTGTTTTTGTTGAAATATGCTCAACTCGCTCCTGCAATAAATTGAAACCATTATGTAAACGTATTCCACAACGTGGCACTCTTATTGCGGAACCTCCTGGAGCTGCGGACGTGCAGATTTGGCCCTAATCACAGGGATGCGAGCATGAAGCGGCCTGCGGAGCAGACCCTTTAATTAGATTTTCGCGAGGAGACTAAATTATGCCTTTCGGGACGGCCGTGAGTGACCCGAGCGGGACGAGCGACAGGGCGAGACCCGCGAGTGCCAAGTAAAAAATCGGTTCCGGGGATGCCCACTCAGAAGGGGACTCCGACGGGGCAACGCTCCATCCTGCACCGAGCTCGGGGAAAGCTGTGGAACTGGATCAGGAACTTCAGCTACCACCAGGTCAGTTTGTCTTACCTTGGTTTCCGGTGCTTAAGCCGTGACCCATTTTTTTTTACTCCCAGGGAAGCACAGGTCAGGTTGTGGTGAGATTGTGAGGCGCGTTTTATTCCCTTCATGAAACAATAGAGAAATAAATGGGACGTCTAGTTAGTTATGCTCATAATGTAAAGAATACAAGGTGTAACGGTCCGCAGAATGTGGACGGACCTCAAATTCAACGAATAGGACATGGGCCCACAAATGGCGCGATTGGTAGCACTGAAGTGTATTGTTGAAGACGCTGTCGATGTCAAATTCGAGGTTAGGTATTGCGTCAGTTGGTGTCAGACTGACGAAAAACCTAACTTGATAACCTCCAATTTCACATGGACTGACAGTGCCAGCAACAATATACGAACGCGTCCATGGTTACACCATGATCGCGGTTGACATCTCCCTTCTATTTTCTGAACGACTGCCCATATCCGGGAACGTTTCACCTTGTATTCTTTACACCATGGATATGCTTGCCTGGCCGGCTAGAGCGCTGGCTGTGATTAACGGTGGCGGCCCCATGGGACAGAATGAACTGAAATATTGTAGTTCTTGTTTTGGAAATTGGTAGATATGCGTAGATGCACATCACATAACAGCATAGCAAAAATGTCTCTGGCTAGGAGCAAAGCTTTTGTCGCCAACTTGATCATATCTCTAACCGAATATTCGAGACGATATTAATTAAATTCTCGATCTCGACAGTTTTCGAATAGTATTTTTAAAACTCACATAAAAACCTAGCAGAATCGGTCTGTTAGTGATGCCGCCAAGACGAGATAATTCTCGATCTCTTCTCGAAATTCGAGATCGAAACTAACATTTTTCAACCTTGAATATTCGAGACGAGCGAGATCAATGCAATTTTCGAATATTCGAGACGAGATTAACTAAAAAAATATACAGTGCGAGTGTAAAGTCTGGAACTATCGAAATAAAACTTTTATCAAATGTTTTTGAAAGAAATTCTCGAAAACGTCAATTTTTATTTTAAAAAATACATATTCTACTGTAATTGTCACTTTTCGATTGTCTTTTGTTTTTGAGTTATGACGTTTGCGATAATTTTTTTAAATGGAAACCCTAATTTTTTTATGATGAATTTGGACAGCGCATGAAATTCTAAGATCAAATATGCTAAAAAAGTATGGTACTGTATTTTGAAATTTTCGAGATAATTGCCGTTAAAGTTTTAAAACAAAAATCTAATAACAATCAAGAGTGCGAAGTTTTACTAAAAAAATTAAGTAGCCATGTAACAATTGACAGCGTTAAAATTATGATAGTTGTTTATCAGTTTGTTTATCTGTTTTTATTGTGGGCTTTTTTACGTAATTCAGTAAATAATGGTGCCATATTTGACTGAAACAGAGCGAATTGAAATTTTAATATTGAGGGGATGTGGCGACCGTACCAGAACACAACAAGAGGTTTGTGTGATATTTAATAACAAGTATCCTGATAAAGAACCTATCACAAGAGCGACAGTTTCCAAAATAGGAAGAAAGTTTTCTGAACTCGGACATGTGAGAGATCCTTTCCCCGTTATATTAATGCAACGGCTTGTAAAGGCGAGGCGTGTTTTACCTCGCAGAGTTATACTAAGCGATATAGAGGTCTCTATTGTGCTCCGAATGATTCACTACAATATTTTACACTGGGAATTTGTTGTATAAGATTGGCCCGCAAGCGGACTTAAATTTAGTAGCATATTTTTGCGGAAATAATTATTGAATGATTTAGCTATAAATTTACTTGCGGTCAGCGAAGGAGACGAAGCACACCTTGGTTCCTTATTTTAATCTGTGATGCTTTGTGATACATTGAAGAAGAAGAAGCCCTACGGCTTGGCTCTGAATGTAATGCAGAATGGTTGACAAATTAAATAAGCCCAGAGTTGATATATTTTAAGTAACTGCCATGTTGAGCTAATACTAATACAGTAAATGCATTAGTAATGAGATGCGAGAGCTAATAATTAGTAAAGAAAGGCATGCTAAGGTAAAACATGTTCAGATGGTTTCGAATTTGCTTGTGAATTAAGATAATTTAATATGACAGGTTTGTGCACATGCAAAGCCAGATCACAGAAAATGTATTGAACACAAATAGTTTGTTGGGTGCAATTTGAACAAAGCGTAAGATTATTAAGTCAAAGAATAAGATGGTGAAAAATTGTGAACTCGGCAGAAAGGTAAACCGATTTGAAACAGAAGAGAAAGAATTTACAAAAGAGCAATTATTAAATATTGGCAAAAGAGTGTAGCGAACGACATGAAAGTGCGGGACTCGATAACCAGTGCATTTATTAAAACAAAGTCAATATAGCAGAGCGGTGAATATTAATATAATATTGTGTGCGCCATCGCAGAAAGACAATGATAATTATAAGAAAAATACAATATTTTAGTTTGTAAGAAATTTGAAAAATTTTAAATTATGTAATCAAACTTATTTCTATTATGTACTAAAATTCATCAAGACTTATTTCCGTTAACTTTGTAACTTAGCAACCTAGATTAGATTTTGTTTAATAACGGGGAGAACAAATGAAATAAAATTACTTGACGTTTGTGAGAATTGTTGCTCTACTTTAGTAACTGATTTTGAATAATAAACGAACATATTTACAGTTTAAAATTATCGTATTTTATTTCCCATGTGTTTGTGTTCATGTGGAAGTGTTTGTGAGGCTTTACACCACAAATAAATTATAAAATTCGTCGATGCCATTCTGAGGACTTCGGCAGCAGCCAAACTGGGACGTTCGAGCTCCGTTCCCGGTGAAGAAAAGTATCCTGAGCCAGAGGATTGTGCACCAGGGCGTCGGCAGAGCCTGTACGAGGGCCACCATCATCACCAGCAGCGAGGGAATCGCCTCCAGCAGGAGATTTTACTAGCAGCACCTACGATATTCTACGTCGCAGAACGACCCAAAGTTTCCAGGTAGGAAAGTGTCTGTAATTTATGTGTGAGCGTTGGGGTTCGCAGAACAGAGCAAGAACCAACCTTTCTGAAGACGGCCCGCGCATTTCCCAGCGTCCATTTGCTTTGATTTTCTCAAAATTAGCGTGGCTTCGGTAATTGCTGCAGTTCCAGCGAAAACCGAAGCATCGAAAACAAATGCCAGAAGTAGCGTCGCTTCGAACAATCAAGGGACGGTCTTGACGTCAGCATAGAACAAAAGCTAGTTTAATTGCCAAGCGGGAAAAATTCAAATAACTTACCTGATGCGTTGTTGATGATTACACGAGTTTAAACATTTAGATACACCGTCTTGCACGACCGACTCATTTGTGTTTATCTGACAGTTCGGGATTTATTTGACCTAACCACTAAAAACCGCGCACTCGAACTACTTTGAATTTCGAGTTAGTCAACCTCAGATTATATGTTAAAAGATAGTGAAATTCGGGACCTAACCTGTAAAGAGTGTTACTGATGAGCTAGCACACTGAGTTTGCAGTCAAATAGAATATTACAGAATAGAGGGCATATAACCATTTTATTAATAATTTCATAAATAAAGATTACATTTCATTTTAATCAGTTTGCTAATTAAATAAAAAGCTTACAGAGCTTTCCTTAGCCACAGCATTAATTTGTCGCCCAACGTCGGAGCAAAAGAGAATTAATAATTATTAGATTGTCCCTTACAAAATAAAACAAGTAGATCCACGTCAATATATCGTTATAATTATCTGTATTTATTTGCCTATGTGATTTAATTAATTAGAGGGTGTTGTATTTGTTATTTTTTAATGAAGCCAGTAATTACGATCGTATTTCAAATGTGAATTATCCAACTTACTTCATTATATGACTCATTAGAATTTTGGGTTTTATTTTTCTGTTGTCCGTTGCTGAAGTTTGAGCGAATTTAGTAGTTTATGAGTTCAACGATTCATATGAAGCTGTGCTCGGATCCCAAACTGCTTGGCGCCCTTACGGTTTACTGTTAGTTGGAAGGTAAGTTCGACCCAGCCTTCTCCTTTGAGCTAGTCGGAGGCCTGCTTCCGTGTACGAACGGCAATTGTTAATGTAACACAATGCTGTTCCTTCATAGAATTTTCCATCTATTTAAAAGACATTCTGGGACATGCAATGGGTAGTTAATCTAACAAACTCATCAATTTTGTTCGAATTCAAATTATTACCCCTAAGTAACTCCCGCATATATGCTATGGCTTGTGGTACTCTTGTACGCTTGGAAATAAAGAATACACATTAAATGAAACTAGAATCTCGCTTTCACCAAGTTGAAAATCTTTAATTTTATTTATACAGGGTGTTTCAAAATTGCACGGAACAATTATAAGGGCGTTATTCTGCATAAACAAATAAGAGGAAACTGTAATAAACATATGTCCTAAAATTATTAATTTCAAAAATATCCTTGATTAAAGAATTGAAAATATCAATTCGTTTTTAAAACATTTAGATTTAATAGGCTGGTATTTGGTTTTTATTATCTGTATACAGTCAGACCTCGCCGTTCGCGGCTTTGCGGTTCGCTGATTTGATTTTACGCGGGGCACCTTTGTGCTCCCTTTTCTTTGCCGTTCGTGGATGGAATTGCCAACGTTAACTGTTTCAACTTTCACACACCGATCTTATGAAGGCCACTAATCTGACGTTAACTTTAATTTGCTGTTAAATAAACAAAAGCGCATACAAATTTGTTTACTAATGAATAATATGTCATAAGCGCCAACGTTTTGATGAGCTTTTGTCTATTTTAACAGCGATTTAAGTTAACGTCAGGTTAGTGACCTTCATAAGACCAGCCGGCCGTAAGTAAATACAGCAGACGTATGTGTTTGATGTCATGAACACCTAAATAACATTATTTATCACAAACTAGTAAACACACTTATCGAGCCTATTACGTTGAATCTCGTATTACCAAATGGGACGTGAAATAAATTGTAAAATTATAAATTATAACTTGAATAAACAAATGAACATTTGAGCTCTACATTCAAGTGGCAGACGTATGGAATTTTAGTTCAAGCTTTACTGTCTTCTCGAGCGTTTCTGAAAATTCAATTGAGTTTAATTTTTAAAACACGGAAAACCGTGTCGTCGAAGCGTAAAGTTTCTGCTTCAGATTTGCCAGACAAAAAACGCAGAAATTTTTTAAGGTTGCATAGTATAAAGAAATCTAGTTTATGGAACCTAACCCCGTTTTTATCATTTATGTGTTTACTGGCGCATCGCGGTTTTGCGCTTCGCGGCATTCTTCTGGAACGTAATCCCCACGAACGGCGAGATCTGACTGTATTTTACTTGCAACTGGCAAAATTATTATGAGTGACTCAGAAGAAAGATATTAACTTCGAACAGTTATTATAAATTCTACTAAAAAAAAAGAACTTGAAATAATTTATTTTGAAAATCATGCTTACTATTTTTCAACTTTTTACTGTAGAACAACGCCCACATATTGTATGTAATAAAAAACATGTGTTGGAACAAAACACCAGCGTACGTTTGAAAAACGGCTTGCTATCTTGAATTCATCGATCAAGGATATGTTTATAATGTATGATTTTAGGACATATGTTTATTAGGATTTGTCTCTTATTTTTTTATGCAGAATAACTCCCTTATATATGTTTCGTGCAATTTTGAAACACCCTGTATACTTCAACGAGTTTTGGACCAAAAAATTATCTTGAGATGTTGGCAAGTTTCTAAATTTTTTCGTTAACCATTTAGATAAGATGTAAGTCTTTGAGTTAATATCAGAAGCAATAAGGCTCACCATTTTTGTCGGGTTTATGTATCTTAGGTAAACAGTACATTTTTGACATCTGGGTTCGAAAGAGTTAGCTTATATTTAAGAACTGGAGTAATAAGTGTGGGACACGATTTCATCACGTCCTGTGTTTTAACAACCATGATCCTTAGAGGAATCTTTGTCAATTCTTTGTAGGGTCCGTGGTTAAGCAATGTACCTACTATATCATAGTAGTTCGGCTTATTCAAAATGACAATCTTATCTTTGGTAGCCTTTAGATAAAAATATCCCTTGTTACGCAATCATTTAATAAGTTTATGGTCTCTTCTAATCGATTCGGTGGCTTTACCTGTTCCATTACTCAAGTTTTCTGAAATTTTAATTTTGCAAACTCTTCTAATGAATTCTTTAGACGTTTCGTCTAATGTGACAATTGAACTTTCAAAGCCGGCAACGATATCTTTTAAAGGTGGTTTAGTAAGTTGAATTTTAAGTACCTATTTAGAAAAGCAAATTCGTCCTTATTAAATGATTCTGAAGACTCGTTTTTAAGAATTAAATCCTTATCAACTATTAGTTTAGTATGGCCTAATTTGAATTTTAAGCCCCCATTTAGAAAAGCAAATTCGTCCTTATTAAATTATTCTGAAGACTCGTTTTTAAGAATTAAATCCTTAACAACTATTTGGGCAATTTCAGAGATGTGGTATTTTTATCCAAATAAACGCCTAACTCAGGTTTTTGCTTGTTAATAAAAATCTTCTGTTGAAATTTATAATCATTAATTTCAGATACACGAGTGCATGTCTTTTTATGTCTAAATTTTAAACGGAATTTAAAAATAATGCAGAGTATTTCCCAAGTTCAGGTATGTGGACAACGTGTTTGCTGTTTGATTTATCTAAATGTAGCATTGATAATTTCCTGAATCAGTTAAATACTAAATTTCATAGCATAAAATTGGCATATGGAATGGAAAACTAAGGATAACAACCCTTTGTGAATACCTTAGTAATAAGTGATAACAATAACTTCGTATTCGATGATCATAGAAAAGGAACCAATGTAAACAGATTCATTTTAGTGGATTAAAATCATTTTTGTCAACAAAAAATGGCTGCTCTAAATTTCCTAGTGTATAGTCTGCTAACCTTTCCTAGAAACAATGATCGGTATAATACCGAACTTCCTTACATCAAAAACACCGCTGTAGATAATAGTTTTCATTCTAAAATTATCGACAATTTGATTAATAACCAAACACAAAATTGCACGTTTGAAATTCCACAACTCTGGCCAGTCTTAGAAGTTGGGTCCTTGACTTCTAAGACTGACCAACATCAAAATTTCGTTGTACCCGGCTACAAAAGGCCTAGAGAAAATTTATAAAGATTCAGGCTGTAAAGTTGTTTATAGTTCAAACAACAATATTCTAAATTTATTAAGGAACCCAAAAGACAAACTTAAGACTTAATAAATCTGGAATTTACGAAATTAAATGTTCCCATTGCGATTCAAAATATATTGGGCAAACGCGTCGTAATTTTGGTACTAGGTTTAAAGAGCTTATAGTTCATTTTAGATTCAACAGATTCGAAAAATCTAGTATTGCCCAACATATTTACTAAACGACCCATACTATTACGGAGACTGACCTAAAAATTGTAAAGGGGCTAACTTCAACAAAACGGCTAAATTCTGATCTTTACGCTCTATTGAAGTTGTTCTATGGGACCAATCAGGTGGTCCCATAGAACACGCCCTCCGGGTCAAACAGTGATTTGGTGAACAGCATGTCTTCCGCCAATGTTGTCGGGTTAATCTCTCTCCATGGTTACGAAGTTGACAGCTTAGCTGTCGAAATACGTATTTAGTGGTTATTAAATATTTATGTGGTTAGGGGTTTTTAACGAACTGTGTCCGATTCAAACCACAAGCTCCAGCAGTGTTGTAGTCAAATATGATAGTACAATTTTATAGACAAAACGTAACAATGGCTGCACACATTTTGAAAATATATTAAACGATCTAAGCACTAGAAGGTTAATGGAGGAACATTTTTATAATTTTACAAATATTGCAAACATATTTAAATAACGAATTAGAAATATTTTACATATGTTAGTTCTACGGGACTTGTAGGTCCATGGCTTGTGTGACAATCGCTCTCCATTTTGTCCTGCTTCCAACTTTTGTTCTCTACCCTGTAACTCCCATTTCTCTTAGGTCCCTTACTACTGCTCCTTTCCATTATTTCGTGGTCATGTTTTCGGGATGCATCTGGTGTTGTTTCCATCATTTTCGTGGGTATTTGGTTTGCTGTCATGTCCCAGCCACCTCATTCGTTTAGCCTTGACCATTCCTATAATACTCGGTTTTCCGTACATCTCATCAGTTCCCCGTTTGTTCGTCTCTCCCAAGTTTCTCCAATCTTTTCCCCTCCATGTATCCTTCTAAATATTTTATTTTTCATACACCTAACTTTCTTTCGCTGTTCACTTATTATCATTGCCCACGTCTCACTCGCGTACAGTACTGCTGGTCTAATCACTGTTTGATATATTCGCTTTTTAACCTTTTGCAACAAATTTTTTAGGGTAACACATCGTTTAAAGCCTGGTATCTGAATTTCTATGCGATTCAATTTCTTTATTGTGGTTACTTTTATTATTCACTACTGTTGCTAGGAATATGAAATTATCCACTTCTTCAAAACGATATTCTTCGTTTTCGTCGATTTTAACTTTAAACGCAGTTGCAGTGAGTCTTTCTTTTTATTCCATATACATGTACTTTGATTTCTGCTCATTTATTCGTAGAGCCATTTTTCTTCCAGCTCTTCCTAGTTTTTGTACTATTGGTCTCGTATGTTTCTCGTCATTAACGCATACGTAATAACTTGTTGTGATTTATTATATCGACCCTGTTCTGTTGATGTTACATTCACGAATTATTTTTTTCAAAAGTAAATTAAATAATATAGGCGACAGCGGATCCCCTTGTTTCACTCCGCCACTTATCTGGAAACTTGATGACATGTTCCCGTTTATCTTTACTTTATTTGTTGTATTTTTAAAAATAAGTCTGTTTTGGCATATTTATTAATTTGGCCGGCATAAACAATTATTTCATTGCTTAGTACATGTTTTTCTTGTTCCCGTATCTTATGTTGTCTAAAATCGAGAAATAATATATAATCCTTTATATAATAGAGGTGTCTGTCCGGGACGCTGTTTTGTCTGTCTGGGACGCTGTTTCAGCAGCCAAACCGTAAGAGATAGAGAAAAAAGTTATGAAAGTTATATGTTTGGAATGGTCATGTCAGGTCAGGAACCGAATTTCAGTCTCTAACACTAATTATTATCTTAATTATAATCCTAACTTTTTAGGTTAGATTCTAGGCAAATTATATCAAGGCGAATGCGACTGGTAGTTTGCTACCAACAATGACGTCATATACGTACGTGTGGTGAATACGCGTTCTATTTGCAAAACGGTCTTTTTTGTTTCATTAAATGAGACATTTGTCTCACTGGACTGCTAGTATATAATCTATTGCTTCTAAAACCGCATTGGTATTCTCCAAATATTTCGCCTGGGTATTGACGTAATGCTTGTTGAATCGTGGTTGCTATCGCTTTATATACAACGTCTAGTACAGTGATTGCTCTATAATTTTCACATTTAGTTTTCTTCTCTTTCTTATATATCTTATATATTCTCCCTTTGTTCCATTTTTCTAGCATCTTCCATTCCTCCCATATTTGTTGTATGAGGTTGCATATTCCGCTATGCAGGTCTTCCCCTCCATATTTAATAACTTCCGCTCGGATTCCATCCTCTCCCGACTTCTGTTATTCTTCAGTTTTTTTATTATTCAAAATTCGGCGGATGTTCATCGTTGCGAGTCGTATACAGTGCGTCAGCAAAATATTCAACCCCTCTTTGTATTACCTGTGTTATTTCTCTTAGCAGTTTACCTTCCTTATTGTCGTCATTGGTTGGTAACCTTTCTTATTCTTTTTCACGTATTGGTAGAAGTTTCTAATTTCTGTATTATTAAATATTCATATATAATGCAACTAGTGGGTTCTTGATTATCAAATAATCATTTCTGTTTACATGAGATATATTGTTTGGCAATTACGCGAGTCCGAAGGACGAGCGTTATTGCCTAAAACAATATATCGACTGGAAACAGAAATGATTTGATAATCAAGAAGACACGAGTTGCATTGGCTAGATTATACCACGAGTCAATAAACAACGTTTGAATAGTGCATTTTTTTAAATATTAAAAGTACAGTTAATGTGGTTGTTATGAGAATTGTACTGACAGCAGGTAACGTGATGTTTGTGAAGGCGTGTGATTATCACCTATTAATCAGGAAGGTTTGCGATTGTCAGTCGCTATGTACAGGTTGTTTGTTGACACGCTACAGGAAGCTCAAGAACGATGCACTTCTATTAAAACCATCAACTCCAAAAATCGGAAAAGGAAAGAGTGGATCACTGCAGGTTATTGTAGATATACTCTTAAAGTGAAAATCAGAAGGAACCCAACAAATGTCGAGTTGCATAAATATTATAAACACTACCGAAATGTTCTTACAACATCTCTTAGAATAGCAAGGTCAAATTACTATACACTATAGGTAAATCAAAAATTATAAATGCACCCAATGATATTAAAAACTTGTGGAAGGTTGTTCGCGAATCCACAAATAATTCTAACAAAAGTGAAGAAATTAAAATAGTAAATTCTAAAGATGACAAACTCTTAAGTTTACCCATTGAAATAGCAAACGCGTTTAACGATTATTTTAGTTATGTCGGGTAAAATTTAGCTGAAAAACTCATTAACAAAAATAAATTGCAGAAGACACCCTTCCCTATGAACGAAAGAACTTCCTAATTCCCGTTACAAAAGAGGAAGTAATAGACGTTATAAACTCACTTAAAAACAAAAGATCGTGTGGTAGTGATAAAATTAGTGTTGAGAGCCTTCGCCTTGTTAGGCACTATATAGCTGAACCTTTACAAATTATTATTAACAAATCTTTCTCTTCAGGAAAATTTCCGTCAACGTTAACAAATGCTGTGGTTATTCCGATATATAAATCTGGAAATAAAAATACCCTATCTAACTATCGACCAATATTAGTTCTGGCTAGTATGTTTACGGAGTCGTAATTTATTCTGTGGTCTCCTGGTCCTAATAAGTGTTCTGCGATGGCTGATTTTTGTATATTTCCAAGTCGTGTGTGGCTCTGGTGTTCTTTTATTCGACATTAGATGCTTCTTCCCGTTTGTTCGATGTAAGATTTGCCACAGGTACATTGTAGCTGGTAAACGCCTTCTGTCTGTAGTCTGGGCAAAGAATCTTTGTTGGAGGGGATCAATACTTCCCTCGTGTTATTCGGGAATCCCTAGAAATTATTAAAAATCCAAACAATTTCAATCGAGAAGACGGCTATCGCCTTAGTAACACATGGAAGGTAGCTCTGCAAAACCAATCCATCCATAAACAAGTTTCACGTGAGCAACCAAGCGGAAAAACGACAAATCCGAATAACATACAAGATCTACATGAGCAGCCAACCGTAACGGCTCCTCGGTATATAACCAGGAGCAAAAGGCACCAACATCAGTCTTTAGAAAACTTCTGAAGAAGCTGACAGCATGAGCAGCGAAACGTCAAGTTCAAATCGACGACCACGGCATAACCCGGAAGAACCTATCATTAATATCATTATCTAATATATCAAAGGTATTTGAAAAAAATATAAATAAAAGGTTAAACAGCTATCTAGAGACCAATGATTTGCTCGAGCCGTATCAGTTTGGGTTTAGGAAAAATAAGTCAATTGCTAACGCCATTGAGTTATTAACTACAAAAATTTATCAAAATTTAGATTCATCACTATGCTCGGCTGCTGTTTTTCTTGACTTGGCGAAGGCTTTTGACACAGTAAGTCACACACTATTATTGCAAAAATTAGAGAGAATAGGAATTCGCGGGAACTGTTATGAATTGTTTAAGAGTTACTTAGAGAATCGTACTCCACAAGTGAGAATCGGAGATGTGAGCTCAAAAGCAATGATAACATTTGGTGTACCACAAGGCAGCGTGTTGGGTCTAACCCTTTTTCTGATTTACTTAAATGATCTACTGGGCAAAAAGTCAGACTGTATGACAATATCTTATGCAGATGACACTGTTTTGCTTTACACGGATACAACACGGGACGCTCTGTACTAAAAAATATCAACATCTTTTCCTCAAATTATGCAGTGGTTAGATAACCTCTTAACGATAA
Organism: Agriotes lineatus; assembly: GCA_940337035.1. NCBI lineage: Eukaryota > Metazoa > Arthropoda > Insecta > Coleoptera > Elateridae > Agriotes > Agriotes lineatus. Next base: position 44,234 of record CALNHX010003982.1, on the reverse strand, counting down.
ATTTAGACAAAACAAAGTGTGTGCCGTTTTCATGTTGTAGTAATAATTTACCTAAATATAAACAAATAAAAATTAATAATGACATGCCTTCAATCGAGCTAGGAAACCATATAAAATACCTAGGAATTCAGCTTGCCTGTCATTTAAGATGGGAACAGCACACATTATATATTACGACAAAAATTAGGAAATTGTTCTATCCCTTTAAAGTAATACGGCAGTTTTTGGGCGGTAATCATTTAAAAATAATATACAATTCTTTGGTACATTCGATTTTACAATATATAATGTACCCTTCTACTAGATTTTTTCAAGAATCGGGGACTTGCAATATAAGACAGCAATTTATTAAAACAGTTTTACTCAATTTTCATACTAAAGAGAAGTCCCCAATTCGACATCAATACTCTACCAAAGGTGTACAACAACACCAAGTGATCACAACAACTGCAAATAAATCAATTGGTGGTAGATGTGCTATATTTCTAGCTCCACGTTTTTATAATTTCTCGTCTTACACAGTATCGGATTTCTAATGATTTGACACCATTTTATCATTTATTGGGAGATTGTTAAATTGGCCGGAATTACTTTTTGTCGATTTTAAGATTTTTAAGAGTTGTTTGATAAATATCAATAGTCAAATAATGTTAGTGGCAATTAGCGTTCTAGTTTATAATATCGTACACGTTGCAGTACGCAAGCCTAGCTTAGACTGAGACGTGTTCGTTTAATATGTTTAATTAATTATGTATTGTTTTTTTTCAATTCTGTAAACAATAAACAAATAATAAACAATTATCAAAAGTTAGTACATGCGTAACTATGCATTTTACCGTTTTTCATTGGTTGATGTTAGAGGGAGTGGTATAATCCTTCTAATCTGTCTATTATGTGCATTTTTATTATCCTTTTCTTTCTTCTGCAAACTGCTTTAGCTAGCTGACTTTTCTCTCTATATTTTATATAATTTTAATATTTTAAAATACGATTTCTGTAATTTGTTGGTAATTAGATATCTATCTAAGTTTTGCAGCTTTTTGAAAAATTATGCCGGCACGGAAATTATTTTTGTGCAGAAATATAAACATCTTCTTATTAAAAGGATGGTTATTTGATGCGACTAAATTTAGACCTATTTCATTTTCATATAAAGTGATTTTCTGTACATCCATCTTGACGTAAGTCCTATTGTTATATACATTCCGCAGATTGCTTTTTGTTTTTAAGGTATAAATGTAACTTCGAGTGGCTGTTTCCAACAGAAAAGAATGCTGTGTTACACAATGCCAGTCTTTTTATATTTCCGACATGCAAAGGAAAGCGAAAACATACTTTGACATATTGTCACCCAAGTGGATCTAATTTCATTCTTATTTCGGCAATAATTTTTTGCTAATAGCTTTTAGGAAAAACTAAAATTGTTTATATAACTGAGTACTAAGTAATACTATTCATATATACTTAAATCTTAAGTCCAGCCACTTAACTGGAAATTCGCGATTGACTAAGCATTTTCATGAGAAGCACAATTTGTGTCTCTTACATTTTGTAGATATCTGAATGAATTTGTGGAATCGCTTCATAAAGCAACTAAGTGAACGTGAGTTTATATGTGGGAGTTATCTGCAGATCAGATTCAATATTGGCAATTAATATGTCCAGCTGCACCAAGATTTCTCCTTATTCTTCAAACTGTATCAATAAAGATGGCTGAACTACAGTTTCCTTCAGTTATTTCTGTACATATTGTAATGGTCTTTACTATAAGTATAAGGGTTTAATATCAGATTAAAAAGGTAAAAAGAATACAGTTTTAAATAACAAAGATGAATTTAAGTATGAGAAGGATATCGACATTCTTAAAATGTATTTGGTAAAGAAATGAAATAGAATTTAAAATTCAGTTGAATAATTCAACATAGTGGGTGTTAGATAAATATAATAAAGTTTCTATAGTGTTGGAGTTTAAAAATATATTCTAAACTAAATCGCTAAGGAGATAATAATATTTAGAAGTATGTAAAAATAATTTGGTACAAAAACATGTAATACATTTGTAAGCGGCTAAAGTTACGAAAATAGACCCTTTATAAAAGTTTGGAATATAAAAGGGTTGTGAATTAAACTAAAATTGGCGTGGAGAAAATAAAAAGTAAATTTTAAAAGATTAGAAGATATGAAGACGATAAGGATGAAAAAAATGAGTGTGGTGAGAATACCTAAGTAATACAGTTCCAATCTACAAAAGCAAATTTCTGGAATGGGATGCCGAACTGAGTTTATTGTCAAATTACATTACATTATATGAATTGGATAACAGCGAATGGTTGTACTGGAAGTGTATTACATCGAGATTGTTAGCAGAGTGAGCGTTTTATGGGGTGGATAGGAGGTTTTCATCTAATGCAGTTCTAATTCGACAAACTTTTCATTGAAGTGACATCTTGTAACTTGCATCTAGTCGAGGTTCGTGATACTAGGTCGTCGGTGGCTTGAGGATTTTGGTAGGAAGACGTGAATGGCGTTTGCTGCTGACAGTTCTGCTAGAGAAAGTTGGTAGGTGCCTTATCGTGTTTGGCCGGGGTCTTTGCTGATCCAGGTGTTTGGTGGAGTTCGTACTAGGATTTGTATGGACGTTGGGAGATCTCTGTGAGATTGCTGGATGCGTTTGGCTCGGTAAAGGAGAGTATCGAGGTCGATGAACAGGTGACAGAATACAGGTATTTAAATAAAAACTGAAAGAAAAATGTAGAAAGAGTAAAGTGAGGTAACTTTAAAGAGAGGAGTACTTACTATTTGATATTGTTGAATGACAAGTAACACCTGTTACATAAGTTTTGGGAAAAACTTATACAAATATATCATTTAAATTTAAGAAACCTTTATCAAGTAAACATAACATAAGAATAACTAATGGATCTTAGACTTTAACACTTGCTTGCCATATTGCTTCCAAGGGTCCTCTACCCTCAATAAGACGAAGTTTCTGTCGCATCAGCCTCTGGACACTTTCTAAGTCCAATTCCATAATTTTTTGAAAAATTCTTTGCAGCAAGTGTTGTAGATTCCGTGCTTCCCAATCATTATCATACATCTTTCCTGCCAATACACCCCAAAATTTTCAATTAGCCTTGCCTGGGGAACATTTCCAGAAGGTTTTGCATGGCTAAAGGTAAAATATTTTTTGTCGTCCATGACAATGGTCCGTCTCAAAGCATTGCAACGACCAGGGATTCTGGCCAATTGTGCGGAGGTATACTTGGGTAATTTTTTGCGTTTTCTGTATTTTAAGCCTCTTCTTGCGATGTATCGAGAAATTGTAGCATTCGAAACATGGAAACGACATGAAAGCTTACGGGTGGACACCCCAATGGTGTTTTGGAACGCTCGGCTAGTCTATTGACCTGAACTTCAGTTAATTTACGTGGACGGCCTGTTTTTGGCAGGTTTATAGATGAAATACCATCTTTGCATTCCCGAATTGAACGATATACAGGGTGAGTTAAGATAGCGGCACCCCCCTGTTAGTTCATTTAATATTGATCTTAGAAAAATAATTTGTTAAGAAAAGATGTTCAGAATTATATGCTCTATATTATTGTACATTTATTGTATTTCATGGCCTACTGGGGTTTGAGCAGTGACATTCAACTTTTTTATTTTAAATGACACCCTGTATATTTTTTACATTTTTTCGGAAGAACTATATTTTCTCTATACGGTGCTATAAAAATATTGTGGTATTAGATTTTTTGTTATGGAGTCAAATGACAAAAATAACACCGTTAAGGTGATAAAATAATAATGTATCGAAAGCAGCAAGTTTTTATTAATAAACAATTTATTCTATGAATACAAAAGAAAGTATCGAAAGACATAACCAAAATGAAAACACCTAAAATCTATTCTAATTTGCTAAATGTTCAAAATTACCCCCATTCTGGTCAATACAAGCTTGTAAACGCATAATATGATTGTGTCTAACACTGTTTAACATTTTAGCAGTAATAGTGGAAAACGCATTTCTAATTCTTATTTTCATGTCTTCAGGAGTAGTTGGTGCTGTACTGTACACAATATTTTTTACGTGACCCCACAGAAAAAAATCTAGTGGCGTTAAATCAGGAGACCTTGGGGGCCAAGCTACAGGGCCAGCTATGCCAATCCATTTTGCACCAAACTCGCGATTTAAAAAATTTCGAACCAATGCTGTAGTGGGGTGGCGCACCATCGTGCCGATAATAACTTCCCTGCCGTATATTTAAAGGCACATCCTCTATTAACTTAGGAAGGATTTCTTCAAGGAAATTAAAATAGGTCTGACATGATCGTCGATTATTCCTGCCCAAACGTTCAACGACCAGATATGCTGGTTATCAACATTTGTCATCCAATGAGGGTTTTCGGTTGCATAATAGTGTAGATTGTGTCGATTCACTGAACCGGTATTCTTGAATGTGGCTTCGTCAGTCCAAAAGATTTTTCGTAAAAAGTGCATCTCTGTTCTGAATTTGTTCATTAACCAAATGCATAAATTTGTCCGACTCACATAATCGTCGTCTGTGAGTTGTTGCGTCAGACACAAATTGTAAGGATGAAATTTGTGTTTTTTGATAATACGAACAATTGCGGTTTGGCTAATACCTGTTTCTGATGAAAAATGTCTCCTACTGATATGTGGATTGATGTTTATTGCACCTAAGACATCTATTTCAACGTCTTCATTAATTACAAATCTATTTTGCTGACGTTTCTGATATTGAACGGATCCAGTGTCGCGAAATCTTCCTAAATTTTTCGAAAAAACTTCTCTACTTGGTTGCCTTCTATCAGGAAATTTTTCTAAATACAAACGTTTAGCCCTCTTAATGACACAATTGGATTCACCAATTACTAGAATCATATCTACCAAGTCGTTTGTTGAAAAATGAACGTGGTTAGCCCTTGTAAATGCACTTATTATTTCGGTTTTGAGTTATGGAAACGTCAAAACACAAAAAATTTGAAAACTAATTTTTTCACTGTTTTGTTTGATGGCTACTAGATGAAGTTGCTAAATTTGGACATTTTTCAATTTTAATCGTGTTTAACGGTGTAATTTTCCCATCTAACACCACAATATTTTTATAGCACCATATAGATAAAAGATAGTTCTTCCGAAAAAATGTAGAAAATATAGAGGGTGTCATTTAAAATAAAAAAGTTCAATGTCACTGCTCAAACCTCAGTAGGCCTTGAAATAAAATAAATGTACAATAATTATAGAGCATATAATTCTGAACATCTTTTGTTAACAAATTATTTTTCTAATATCAATATTAAATGCACTAACAGGGGGGTGCCGCTATCTTAACTCACCCTGTATAGTACTTCTTGAAATATTTTACTCTCGAAGAATGTTTACTATATCTCGTTTCGGCAGCTTGTAATTGATCTTGCACTTCTATAATTTGAAGTGACAGGTGACAGACGTACAAGTTGTCATGAAATAAAAGAAACAAATTTCAGGAATGAAAACAGTCTAGATTATGAACGAATCCGACCTATATTTCACTTAAGAGTAAAAGGTTTTCTACCGGAGCTAGAGGTTTTTAATAATATTGATAATCCATAATTATAAAAGGGCAAATGAGTTAGTTAAAATTCAATTTAAAAAAAGAATTGATTGAAAATAAACTAAAGTATAGTAAAAGTCAAATGTAATAGCTAATATAATTAATATTGTTATAACATAAAACCATTTTAATACATAAAGACCATTAAAACATAGTCAATTATAACATAACATAGGCGCCACAACGTGGAGCCAGTACAATATATTGCTGTGGTCTAATAGCTTTTATTTTTATTTTATTTAAAATAAATATTGATATTGGGGTTTTATCAAAATTGGCTCTAAATCTTACCTTTTTGTCCACAGTTTGAACATGCTATTGTAATACCTTTTATTACTAGACTCTTATATCTCTGGGTTGCTGTTGAATGTTATTAGGACATAAACAATGAAAATCTATAATGCATAATATGAGAAAATTGTGTTTATTAAAAATATATCTGCCTGTATAATATTTTTATAACTTTTGTTTATAAAATAATTAATTGCAAATCAGTTTTAAACTAATTATACTGTATGTTTACAATGGTAAATGATCTAATTTGTTGTTCAATTGAATTCAATTTTATCTTTGTAAGTAGCAGATAATTACTTCTGATTACTGCTTTCCTTTTATATTTGTCTCTTGTTTCTAATTGTAGTATTATACACTTACTTGGTAATCTTTTTTCTTCGAGCTCTTTTATCTTCTGTGTTTTCCAATTCACTTGATCTCGGCAACAGTTATCCTTCTTGTGGTTGGCAGCAATTCCTTTTGTAGTATAAGTTTATGCACTCACTTAGTTTTTCCAATTTCGCACTTAATTCTTTGGTATATCACTATTTATGTGTATGACAATATGTAACTGTACATACGAGTATATTATTAATTAAAATTGACTATTAAATTCAGTTTTAACTTGGACTTGTGTCAATCTAATTCACACATTTTTACATTCCATTTGTTCTTGTTGTTTTCAAACTACCCGTCAAAAACCTTGGTTATTCTCAACCGATAATACAGATTTTTATATTTTTAATGTTTATGACTTTTCTAGTTGTCATTAATCAAATTTTTTAGGTTAACAGCTTTCAATTGTGTCTGTGTCTAACTACATGACGATATTAACCATTTTATAAACCAAATATGTAAGAATTAAACTTTTCTGTTACATTTTATGATAATAATTACTTATTTCAGATAAATCTCACAGAATAACCTTCAATTAATTTGAATTACAATTGCAACCACAACAGGACTATTTACAAATGAACTCCAAATATCGTTGTAGGAAATAGAAATTTCAATGATAAAAGGAAGTCATTCCAATCAATATCCTTTTATGAATATCATTGTTAAGCTGCTTTATTATTATTTAGTTATAAAATGCTTTGTCATTTAATGATCATATCAATATACTGCTATGGTCCTTATGACTTTATTTTATTTTAATTGAAATTTATTATTATTCTCAGGGTATTATCACCTTTTATTCTACTTCTTACATTTTCTATCAACAGCTCGTGCATACAATTGCAACAAAATTAATTGTTTCACTCTTTATCTATTTGTGTTACTGCAGAATTTAATTAGAACATACACAATAAAAACCATAACACTTAGTATGGGGAAATTGTTCTTTATATTCATAATAAATCTGTATTTTCAATATTAAATCAATTTCTTTAAATATTATTGCAAATTTAAATTTAGTATTGCACTCAATTTTATGTTAGTTATACTGTACGTTTACATATAGGTTATTTATAATTATTTGATAAATATTGTTGTTCATTAAACTTAATTTCTTGAACACTGTTATTTTTAATTAAATTTATTTGTCGTTATTTTTCTGTTTCTTGATTATAATCAATTCTATATTTTTAAATAGCAGTTTATTTCTTTTACTTACTGCTTTTTTTCCTAGTTCCTAGTATTATTTATTTGAAATTGGAATACACATGTGCTAAAAGTAAATAGCTGATTTATAAATAGTAGTTTGTATACCAACAGTTCGTACCTTTCGAGAAGGGACATCGTTAAAAGAATTAGGGCACAGTACAATTTTGGAATTCATAAAACAAGCTGGACTGATGGAGCAGATCTAATCTGAAAGAATTAAATTATCCATTTACTAACGCCTAATAGCCTTAGCAGCTGATGCCAAAAAAAGGCAGTGAAGTTTAGCTTTTTATCACGAATGTGGATTTAGCTGCCGAAGCCCGTAAGGCCAAGGCAAATAAACCACAGAAGAACCACAAAAGAAACTTCAGTGCCGAGGAGTACATTATGTTTTATTTGAAATCGAGAAATCGTGACATTACAACATTTTAAGGTTCTGTTAACGTCGGTTGACGTTTATCTGTCGCTTCGCCACCTACAAAAAAGTGGTAAACAGTGGATTACTTTAATGCCGATTTCTCGTATTTTACTGACGATTTCGAGGTACTTTAATGTCGATTTCAAATAACCGTCATTTTTAGTGAAACAAGCTAGTGCTAAAAGGCTTACTTTTAGTAGTAGTCGTAGAAAAATACTTTTTATATTTTTATAGTTCAATCTTACAACCCGCAGGGGCGAAGATAATTCGAAATATTCCGGATAAGATGGTGTAACATTCGAACCCTAAGAAGTAATTGTATGAATCCAGGAAAACTAAGATGTGTCCTTAAGCGATGTGCAACATAATTACAGCTTCATCTCAGATATCGGTGCCGGCATTAGCGTGGGTTGACGTAAAATCAGCATTTGATTTAAAAAAAAAATGCTACAGAACGTTGTTTATCTTCAACGGGGCCTATAATAAATTGAAAACACAACGTATTGGATATACTCATGGCCCTATTTAGCTCATATTATTTTTGTATAGTTATTAAACAGTAGCAACGATTTTCCTAAAATTACTTTTGCTATAATTCATGATCCTGGCCTTTCCCGAAGCCATGCTTCCATAAAAGGAAAACTTCTAAAAGCATTATCCTTTACCTACATTGTTAAAGATTTCCTCGGCCCAAGCTTTCAAAAAGTTGCTTGAGGTTTAATGGGGAATTCGGACCCCTTTTCAGTATTTATTTAGTCAAGTTTTAACATAAATATACGAAATGGAAAAATGGTTTTGCAGTTTTGCTTTTTACCACGGCATTACTAAGTTTTATTTATCCAAAACGAGTTTATACAATTTAACCAAACTTTAATAATAGCTAAGATTTTCGACACAATTTGTTTAGGCTCTAATAAGTAGTGTTGCTTTTTGGGACACTGCTAAACGTCGCTAACTTCCCCGAGGCCCTTAATTAATTCTATACTTGCGTCTAAACATTTAAATATGTTTGTATTCGCAATAGCAACATTTATCATTATGAAATTGCAAACTTGCAAATAGAAAACGTAGTGTGTTGATATTTATGTAGTTTTGTTGTAAATAATGTCGTTTTGGTCTTTTAACAGTTCATATCTGCGGTTGAATAGAGTAAAGTTTTAGATGTAAAAACGATGAAATAACGAGGATTTTTTGACAGAAACGGTGATATATGAAAATTCACGTTACAAATTTCTATATTATTGACTGAAGCGAATGGTTTATAGATATTAACGACACAAGTTATGAGTATCTTAACGAAACGAGTTTGAGTGCCAGAACGAGGCGGTGAGCCGAGTTCTGCTGCAGTCAAATGAGTGTGTTGTTCAATATTTTATCTTCATCAATAAATTCGGGTTTAATTTATTATTTGTTTTGTAAGAGAGAGTGCGGTAATGGATATTACGGCGTCAGTGCTCTTAACGATACTCAAATTGATTTGGTAAGTAGTCTTTAACAACGCCCAGGAAGATGGAATATTTATTTATTTATTTATTTAATTGATTTAGGCTGCGACCAACAGTACATTATGTACTAAGATTAGGTCACAGCGTACAACATGAAATTAACAAAATAATATGTGATGCCACAAATCATAACAAATCATAGTTCGAAAAAGAAACAAATAAAAATAATACACTAAATTAGATTTAACAAAATTATTAGTAGTAGGTATAACATTGTAGTACTGATCATAACAAAAAATATTAAGAATTTATTCTATAAGTAAGTAGAACATATTCTTAACAGGGGTACTTTTAGTAAACTTATAGCAGGGCATAAGTTTATAGTAGCCGAGAAAGATAAGTTAAAACAAAGTAAAAAGATGTAAATTAATAAATATATACTATGTACAAAGAACAATAGACTGGCACAGTGCACGAGAGCAATCTAGTTTAAATTTGGTACTATTTCCATTAAATATATCAATACAGTCAATTAATTTGTTAGCCAAATCACAGGTCACGTATAGAGGCGAGTGACACAAGATATTGGTTCTGGGTTTATTTAAGTAGAAATAAGCCCGATAACGTGAAGTTAATCTTGGTAAAAAGAAATTTAGCTGCATCAAAATAGTTGAACAACAATTAATTCTATAATGAATAATTCGATGCAAAAATACTAATGAAGAAATACATCGGCGTCTTTCAAGAGTTTGAAATTTAAATATGTCCAACAGTTCTAAATACGAGGGCGTTAGCGATGGGTAAACACCCGTTACTTTGTATTGCAGAAATCTGATGAAACGTTTCTGAACTCGCTCAATTTGTATCTTATATATATTATACATAGGTGACCAAATAACTGCAGAAAATTCCAATCTGGTTCGAACATAAGCATTATAAAGTTTTATTATAGTTTGACTATTTTTAAAATTGAAAGTGTTGCGTATTAAAAATCCTAACATTTTTAATGACTGATTTACTGACTTATTAATATGACTTGAAAATGTAAGAGAACTGTCAAATGTGACACCCAGATCAACTATCTCAACTTTGACGTTTAAACTGCTTTAGTAAGAACTACTTTGTAATTATTTATTTTGTTTATTAAGGTTTTAAGGAATAACAAGTTTAAATAGAACTACAGTGGAAGGTGAAATACGTATTAAGTTATTAGAAGTCAGCGATCAGACTCGTTATTGCAGTTAATTGGAAATCACCCTCCGAATCAACGCACAAGGGAGAGAACAAAGTCCTAAATTTAGACTATTGTCGGGATTATAGTCGTAATTGAAAAGTAAATGGGATTCGGCCTTTATATTGTGCGTAATCTGTTTATTACTGAGTTCTGATTAATAGTGGAGTAACTTCGTGACTTAGTGACTAAATTAGTGTTCAAAGCTGTCAAGTATCCTAATGGTAGAGATGTTACCTTTTGTAGCAGCGTGTTCAAGTAAATTGTAGGAAAGGGTTATTTACCGAAAGCAAAGATAATGAAAAACTAAGCTTTGCATTTGAGAGAGGCGTTTATTGCAAAACGTAGAAACGGAAAAATATATACGGGGTCCTGCAACGAAGCGGGGGTGGAAGATTTTTCTAAAACTGCGAGTTACATGAATATTGTGTATATAAAAGATATAGGTACGAAGGTGGTGCACATTACTAAAGTAGTTTTGATTGTACAAGGTGTCTCAAACAAATGTGGCGAATCAAACTTACTTATTTTTTTAATGGCATGCCCGTTATTTGGGTAGATTAAAAGTTTTGCATTGAAATACCCATAATTTTATATAAAATTATATGGGTCTCACGTCAACTGTTTTGGAGGTATTAACTATTTTATGCAAAAAATGCTGATCTTCAGGCGACTGCTGTAAGCAACAGAAAACAATTGAATAAAGGAAAACGTTACCAAAAAACTATGATTTTCGTGAACTACCTTTCAAGAGTAAAATGGGTGAATCTGGGTATTAATGCTATACAAGGTGCTCAACATTTGCAAATCTAATGATTTCGATTTTTTTTAAATGGAACGCCCTGTATATTTTTGTATTTTGCAAAAGTCCCTTTAATGAGCTTTCTTTTGATAGGTTATTTGATACCTCTAAGTTCACCTGTTTTTCAGATATTCGTGTTTCGACATAAAAACAATTTAAGCCCATTAAGATGCTTTATTTCAAGGAATAACAAACAAAGGCCGTTAAAATAATTATTCAAACACTTAAGCTTAAAAAAAAACACAAAACCAGGTATAAAAGAATATAAATTCCTTCAGTGTTGATACAAGGAATGATAAACACGAAAATGCTATAAATAGAGGAATAAATTAATTCCAAGGTCAAATAAAATTATATTAAAAAACAAAAGCCAATACACCAAAAGCTTATAATCCGTTCACGACGTTTTTGGGACACAGTTGGCTATGATTTTTTCTTTTCATGTTGGACTAACTGATTCGGTGATGTAGCGGATGCAACATTAATATCGAATGCTTTTCTTGTGCATTAGTTCTCATTTTCGTTTCTGTCATCAATTGTGAAATCATTTAAATTTTTTATCCTGAATTTAAACAGAGATCCGGCAACAATGTACCTATTCAGAAAATATAACCTTAAACTCAAAACAACCTAACCTAACACAAAAAGTGTCAACTTCCATTAGGGAGTTTAGTTGCCACAGAGGTACTGCCAACAAAATTACTAGATGGTCGTAGCCTCACCTGACCCAAAAAGATCGTGAACGGCGCTTATACAGAGAGATTTTCTTTACTACGAACACGGCAGACGATATGACGAATTTACAAATGCCGAAAATTTGACTTTGACAGTTCGCGAATTTTGTCAACTGATAATATCTGTCATTATTTCTATCTTAAAATGGATAACTACAAGGCAACGGAAAAGTGCAAATTGTAAAATGCTATTATCAGATTCAAACGTTTCGGGATATTCTAAATTCTTTCATAACAACATTTGAAAATAGACGTTCTCCATCGTTATTAATGTTGTACAGAGTTACCTCAAATTTTGAAAAATTTTGATGTGTTTCTCCCCAAAAGCATAAAAGGCCTAGTGTTCCCAACAAAGAGAGGGATTTAAAGGAACTAATGGTTTGTACTACCGCTAATGACCATCCAGATTATTCTCTTAACCAAATTATTGAACTAGTAGATTTAGGTGCTTTCACTACTTTTACGAAAAGTTTATTATCGATCCTACGAACTACAAAAAACACACGAAATTCTTCCTGATGACCATTTCAGACATATGGATTTTGTGAAACTGTGACCGAAATGGCGAACACTTCCTCCGGAAAGTCGTTTTCACTGATGAGTTGACGTTTTCCGGTGCCAGGTCGCCATAACCCACATAATATGCATTATTGGCCGCGAGAAAAGCTGCATAGGTATTTTGAATTCCGAATTCAGTACCCCACAACTTAAATGTTTGGGTAGGAATGCCGGGTAAGAACATGGTCGGTCTATTTTTTTATTGATAGAACCCTAACCAGCTCTAAATAGCTTGAACTTCTACAGCAGCAAATCATTCCAGAAATTGGACGTATAGCGAACGAGAACTGTGGTTGCAGTAGCATGGCTATTACACTCACAACACTGTTGCAGTTCAAGATTCTCTGAACCGGTTTGTGGCCAGCTAAATCTCCAGATCGCTCTTCCAATGATTTCTGCTTATGGGACTACATAAAATCGAAAATTTATGGTTTTCCGGATAAAATTACTAGCTATTTGGGGAAATTGCGTTTAAGAATTGAAAAGGCGTTTCAAAGGATCAGTCCTAGTATCTTGGCTAATGTGCGAAGAAGTTTCTATGATCGCTTAGCACAAGAAGGCGAGCTCTTCGAACGCGAACTCATTTAAAAACTTATTTTTTTTATGTTTGAAATAATAGTATATTATGATACAAGTGTATAAGTACGCCTTTAAAGCACGTGCGACGAGTTTAAGAGCACGACGCGTTAGTACGATACCTATGCATTTTGACCATCGTTATCAAGGTATCTAAATCTAATAATTATTGTTCAATAGGTAATGCACAAGTGCACCATTTCTAACCTCAAAAATACCGTTTTTTGTAGAGATGTAACCAAACACGTACCTCAAAATGTGTTTCACTTCGCTTCGTCAAAGTGCTAATTTATCCACGTGATTGTCTCGTCTGGCAAACATTGATAGAAGCCCAATATCAAGGTTAGCTCTAATTATAATTTCATTAAGCAACAATTATTAGGTGTTGTTTGCAGAAATGTGATCTAACTACATCAGGAACCTCAAAATTCGTCTCGTCTCACCTCGTCAATGTGCCTAGTTCATCAAAATACAAAATGTTATCAGTCGGAAATACTTTGGAAAGTTATGAGGATTGGCAGACCAGTTTAAATTAATATGAAGACAAGAATTTTATATATTTTTATAAAAGAAAGTCTTAACAATTTCCCAGGCGAGTGATAACGTACGATACTATAAAATTGATTGTGCATGTGCCAAAGGAGGAAATCTTTTAAAAAGTGAATCAAAAGGCCAGAGAAGACATAAAACATCACAGGACAATTTGTTCAGCGAAGATCAAAATTAATATCGATGACAATTGTCAATTATGTGTCACGGAAATTAACAATGAGCACAATCATAGACTTGTAGAATCCTCTTACAAATTTATGGCCAGAAATCGTGAACCAGATAAAAATGACAAAGAAGAAATGATGCACTTAATGCAAATGAAAGCTAACTCTAAACATGCACAAAGTTACATTATGTCAAAAACTAACAACGTTGTAACATTAAAAGATACAGAAATTTAAAGTTCATTGCTAAAGCACCACTAAATACAAACAAATTAGAACAAGCTATTCCAAAACTCATTCCGGAAGGTGACTCAGTGAAGATTCTTCGAAATAGTGACAAAGACCTGATAGCAATTTACTACCAAGACAAAGCTATGAAACAAATGTTCTGATCATTCCCGGAAATAAAGTATGATGTAAACCTATTTTCATCTAGTATGGCTATAGACTAGTTTCTAATTTATGAATGCAACTACATTTATACTTAAATGTTAAACTTGACATCTATTTTTAAGTGGCTTATAGTTGCATTCATAAATTAGGAACTATTCCATAGCCATACTATATGAAAATAATTTTTCATCATATTATGCTTATGTGCGGTGGTACATACAAACTCAATAATTTGACTGTTTTTTTAGCTAATGAGGACGAAAATACTTTTAGTGAAGTGATACAATTATTTAAAACAAAAACAGAAACTGAAAATACAAAAACTGTTTTCACTGATAAAGACGTGAAAGAACGTCATATTTTCAAGCAAAAATTTCCAGATGCCACATTGTTGCTGTGCTTGGATCATACCCTGAGATCTTTCAGAAGGGAAATTACTACGGAAAAAATGAACATTTAATCTGCTCAAAGAGAGCAATGTTTGACCTTGATGTAAAAATTGCATACTGTCATAGTGAATAAGAGTACTTATGAAAAACTGTACTAGAGCTTGATCAAACTAAATTTTCCTAAAGTCAGAGCGTATTATGAAAGAAGTTGGCATAATATAAAAGAACAATGGATTGATGCCTATCGTCGTCAGTGCCTAACATTTCGAAACAGAACGACGAATAGATTAGAAAACGTTAACCAAAAACTGAAAGCAGGTATTGATAAATTATTATCTTCTTTGGATCAGTTTTTTACAGATTTTAGAAATGTATTATCATCGTTGCGAATAGAACAAGACAAGGAGGTCCATGACTTACTTCTCAAACGTGAAATAATTGATTTCGAGCACGTTACCTATCAGTGGAAGTATCACAAACGAATCACTCAATTTGCTTGGAAATATTTAGTCCAACAATTTTCATCCATGGGGAAATCGAAAATTAAAGAAAATTTGGAATTCGTTGAGAACGAAACACACATTTAAAAAAACTGAAAATCAGATTATAAGAGTCAAAAATTTAGTGAATGTAGTTTTTTCATTGAAATGGTTCTGCCGTGCTGTCACATTTTTGCCTTAAGGGAAAAAATTAAAGTGAATGCTTATAACGAGACTATAGTGCATGATCGTTGGAAGAAGAATGGGTATTTGATGAACCACAGAGCAACTGGTAATATAGAATATTTATATGCAAGTGATCCATGCCAACAAGTGAGAATTTTGGATTTTACACCTCCCTCATCTGCAGTAATCAGCGCTAACAAAAAATATTTAGAAGCAGCAAAATTATATTCCAGGCTTGCTATTGTTATGTATGAATTTGGTACTGAAAAATATGAACAAAAATGAATGAAGTCAGGTCACTTCTAAGTTTTTACGAAAGTAATAAACACAAGAGATTGCAGTAATTGAACAAAATGAGACACACGACATTCGCGAGACTGAAATGGAATGGAATGAACTGGAAGAACAGATTTCCTAAAACGAAAACTCTAATAGGCACCTTAATGGTTCCACTAGGGATGCTGTTGATACCCAAAGTCTTGATGTTAATATTTGCGATGAAAAAGTTGATCATACTCAAAACCAAAGTGAAAAATATGATATCATACCTGGTTCCTCCGCACAAAGAACTGAAGAACCTCATCGACCAAATACAAATACTGATCATTAAAACAGAACCAATTTGAATAAAGGAATCTTTGTTCAACTGAAAGCTACGAAACTTCCACCAAAAATGGTTCGATGTGAGCGCCCCAAAGGCCACCTGTCAACAGCTAGTATTGGAGTAAAACAAAAAAGGCAACCTTCTACTGTACCAAAAGCATTCAGCTGTAAATCAGTTCTAGAACAAAAAGAATTGATCTTTGAATGGCTCGGACTTCTCTATGAATCCACCATTCAGTGTGACACTGCTCTTTTATCAGTTGATTCAAAGAGTCCGAAATTTTTGAAAATGAGGCGAATGTATCTTTAGTTCAAGAAGATTTTTCCACTCCAGCTTATTCCAGTTCACTCTTTATTTTGGAAGCTGCAAAAAAAAAATTCTGTTGCCAAAATAGCAATACCGCAAATGGAACTACTACAATTTCTTGTTCCTCCTGCTTTTCTCGATGTCACAAAAAGTGTTTTAGAATTTAAAAATGAAGAAATAGAATATTTCATTTAGATCTTTATTTTATTTCCGCGTCATATTTATCATATTGTTACGTTCTTGACGTTCGGGCTATTTAAAATTATACGACAAACATGGGTTCAAATATTTATTTACACAATGAATTACTACGATTATTGTTTACAAGCACATGCGAGAATTATCAAGCAGATTACAAATTAATTCAAGCACTAACGACTATCGGTACACGTATTTCTAACAACTATTATTATTTATTTCTATTACGTACGGATTAGCACATTTATTTATATCACTCTTAAACGCTAACGATTATATATTTATTTACTTATTATTACTTCCCGAGAGATTATGTACACGCGGTTTTATTTATATGGGGGCTTCCAACAAGCCTCGACGTGAGTTCTAACTGCCGCAGAATTATTTCAGAACTGCACTGCGGGTCCGACGGCCGGGTATTTATATGGCCAATAATTTCCCTCCAGAAGCTTCCAGACAGTCCCGACACTCACTAGAAACTCCAGGCGGAAGCATGACGCATTTGACCTCGGGCCCGTTCTCGGAGCATCTGTTCGAAGTGACTCATCGCGCACACCTGCTTCTAGATCGATCTGGAAGCCGTTCTCGCATTCGTTACACTGCCCCCGCCTTAGATCGTTCTGTCCCAGAACGAGTTGCGTCGGGTGCCTGTCTTCTCGCTCTTGTGGGGGTCCGATGGCGGTACTTGCAGGCGGTGCCCTTCTTGCACATGGACTGGCTGAAGAAGCAGCAGCCCACCGTGGTCTCCAGGCTTCGCAACAGCACACCTCGATCTGGACGCCGGTTGTCTCTTGTACTGCCGATCGGTAGGCCATCAGGAACAGGTGCATGTACTGGCCCCAGTCACGCGGATGCTCGGAAACGCCCTTGGCCAGATGCTTCTCCATGGCTCCGTTCATCCTTTCCACCATGCCGTCCGATTGAGTATGGAGGGCAGTGGTCCGGGTCTTGCGTATCCCCAGTAGCTTACAGACGTTCTGGAACGGTCCAAACTCGAAATTCCGGCCCTGGTCGGAATGTAACTCCAGGGGGACTCCAAAACGGCTGAAGCACTCCTTCACCAGAACATCAGCGACAGTACCGGTCTCTTTCTTCGGAACGGCGTACGCTTCGGGCCATTTGGTGAAGTGGCCCATGCACACCAAGCTGTATTTATTTCCCGCTTCGGTTTCGGGGCATGGTCCGGCGATGTCAATGGCTATACCTTCGAACGGACCACCGACGTTGTACTGCCACCTCGGAGCTCTACGTCTTCCAACAGGTCCGTTTCCCGTAGCGCATGCTTCGCACCTCCGGCACCACTCTCGGACGTCACCTTTGCAGCTCGCCCCGTAGAACCTTTCTTGGACCTTCTGCAACGTCTTCTTCAATCTGAAGTGTCCTCCAGAGAAGCAATCATGCAGGTAGCGCAGAACCTCGGCCACTCTACTCCTTGGAACCATCGATCGTGATCTCGTTGCCCTACTGTCCTCATCTTCCAAGATTCTGGTCAGGACGTTGTTGTCCAGCTGCAAGGAGTCCCATTGCGCCCAATAAGTCTCCACTGTTGCGTCGGTGGCGGGGACCTCCTGCCAGGTAGGTCGACGGCCATCTTGCTTCCAGGCTATAACCGCGCCTAAGTCGGGGTCATTCTCCTGGCTACTCTGTAACTCGTCTGGCTCCCACGAGTCGTCGACCATAGCGGTACGATTAATGGGTACCGCACGACTCTCCAATCTCGAACAGTGGCCGCAGTCCGCAGGGCAAGGCCTCTTGGATAACGCATCGGCGTTGCGGTGGACTGTGCCAGGTCGATAATTTATTCCCAAGTCGAACTCTTCTAGGCGCTCGATCCACTCAGCCACCTGCCCTTCAGGGTTCTTGCACTGCAGCAGCCATCTCAGAGCAGGATGGTCGGTCCTCAGCAAGACTCTTTTGCCAAACTCAACTGATTTATGTTTTCCTACATCAGTACGGCCGCTGGGATGATCTCCGCACTCGACGATGTCTTGGTACCGGGCCACCAAATCTTCTATCTTCTTCCGTTTTCGTTGGCTCATGCCCCCTCCCAGTATTGGGTTCCTCTTGACGGTTGCCAGTTCCCTGCTGACGTTCATCATCCTTACTGGGACCCCAAGCCCAGTCTTCACCAACGTCTTCCCTACCAGGATACCATGAGTGAGCTTCATGCCACCATCAGGCTCGACCACGCGCACCACGTTGCCCCGGAGATCGCCATCCAGGTATGCATCCACGACCCTCTCGGTTCGTCCTTGCAGAGTAACATCTTCCGCCCATACCACTTGTGCCGCGATCTCTCCTCTTGGGTGACGGGAAAGCTCCTCCCCACCCACGTGCAACTCGCCGCGTCTCAGGTCCAAAGCGCACTCACACTTATCCACAACATCCATTCCCAGAATGCACTCGTCCGCAATGTCAGCATAATCGGGCTCAACCACGCGCACCACGTTGCTCCGGAGATCGCCATCTAGGTAAGCATCCACGACCCTCTCGGTTCGTCCCTGCAGAATAAAATCTTCCGCCCATACCACTTGTGCCACGATCTCTCCTCCTGGGTGTCGGGAAAGCTCCTCCCCACCCACGTGCAACTCGCCGCGTCTCAGGTCCAAAGCGCACTCACACTTATCCACAACATCCATTCCCAGAATGCACTCGTCCGCAATGTCAGCATAATCGGGCTCAACCACGCGCACCACGTTGCTCCGGAGATCGCCATCTAGGTATGCATCCACGACCCTCTCGGTTCGTCCCTGCAGAATAACATCTTCCGCCCATACCACTTGTGCCACGATCTCTCCTCCTGGGTGTCGGGAAAGCTCCTCCCCACCCACGTGCAACTCGCCGCGTCTCAGGTCCAACAACAGAGACCGAACTCTTCCATTTATTTTGCCATCAAGATTTTGGACTACTTCCTCTTCTGCGGTTTCCAGCTCTTCCTGCCCGACCTTCAGCTCTTCTCGTGCTTTCTGCCCGGCTTCCAGCTGTTCCCTAAGATCCTCTTGTGCTTTTTCTGCCTTCTTTCGACCGGATCGCAATTCTTCCCTAAGCTCATCCTTGAGGTTTTCTTGAGTGGCTTTCAATTTTTCCTCAAGTTTTTGGACTGCTTTCTCTTGCTCGGCCTTCAGCCATTCCTTAAGTGCTTTCGCGGCTTCCTCTGCCTTATCGTGTGCCTTCTTTTGGCCTGCTTTCAATTCTTCCTGGCCAACTTGGATCTCTTTCTTAAGTTCCTCCTGTGCTTTTTCCGCTTTCTCTTGCGCTTTTTCTTGCGCGGCTTTCGATTCTGCTTGCGCTTTTTCTGCCTTCTTCTGCCCAGCTTGGATCTCTTTCCTAAGATCCTCTTGTGCTTTTTCCGCCTTGTCCTGGCTAACTTGCATCAGTTGCAAAAGTTGGCTTAATTGGGCTTCCATTTTGCTGCTTTGAGATCTCGTCAAAGGCATCCACACTACTCACTTCAATTTATTTATCTGACCGTCGTTTTATCGGCACTTGTTAAATAATTTATTTGTTTTATGTTTGTTCAATAATTATTTATATAGCCCCCGGTTCAAAACCTCACACCGACACCACTGTTACGTTCTTAACGTTCGGGCTATTCAAAATTATACGACAAACATGGATTCAAATATTTATTTACAACTATTGGATTAATTATTGTTATTTACAAACACACGAGAGAATTATCAAGCAGATTACAAATTAATACAAGCACTAACGACTATCGGCACACGTATTTCTATTACATACGGATTTATTTATATCACTCTTAAACACTAACGATTATATATTTATTTATTTGGTCATCTATTTATTTAGTTATATGTACACGCGTTTTTATTTATATGGGGGCTTCTAACAAGCCTCGACGTGAGTTCGAACTGCCGCAGAATTATTTCAGAACTGGACTGCGGGTCCGACGGCCGGGTATTTATATGGCCAATAATTTCCCTCCAGAAGCTTCCAGACAGTCCCGATATTCACTAGAAACTCCAGACGGAAGCATGACGCATTTGACCTCGGGCCCGTTCTCTGGGCATCCGTTCGAAGTGACTCATCGCGCACACCTGCTTCTAGATCGATCTGGAAGTCGTTCTCGCATTCGTTACATTATTTATTCGTTTAATTATTTCTTACGTTCGAACTGTAACTCTCTCTGAGTAACTAGCGGAGCAGTTACATGGTTGTTTATATGTTGTGTAGTTCTTGTGGAAACTTCTTTGGTACCATCCACTGCGCTGTGGAATGCTCAATTAGTCACTTTTAACACTTTATATGATTATTCGCGATGTTCTGGAGTAGGACATATATATGATTGTAACGTTGCACATATTATAAATACATTTAGTTAGCATTTTGAAATATTTCCCTATTCTCAAATTGTTGTACTATAATTGCTAACTGCTTCATTAATTGCATCTTTATTAGGAAGCTTAAATTGCAAGTTTTTTAAGTAGAGTTGGCAAATTTGCAACACCTAAATATGGACATCTTTAAGGGTTACAGTGACGGTAAAATTTGCCCATCAGTTAATCTATTAAAATTGTATTACCAAGTTTTAAAATCATTGTTCTTGATCGTTAAACTTTACGTAGTGTTTTAAAGTAATACATTCTAAATTTAGACTTTCTACATTAAAATAATAAAACAAAGTATGTATTGTAATATGTTAACTACGCTATTTACGCACCTATATGAAACTACAGTTAGAAAAGGCGATAGCGTTCCTGGTTGGAAATAGTAGTTGTTGACAGCACAGCCAAAAAGAAAATTTCTGCCGAAGCGTTCACCGTAGTCGAAGATTTAAGAACGCCCATTTGTTATACGGGACGAATGATAAATAGTGAAAGGGTGCAGGTATTACAAGAACACCGATTCTGCTACCATTCTGCAACATGTTCTATATTAATAGGTATTTTGCTACAACGCTGTTCATAATTTACTTTATTAATTTAACACACCACCCCTGCTTTACATATTTTCGTCATCGCAACGGAAAGTGTATGTACTTACTTGCCTTTGAAATTGTTCCTATTAAAATGCAGGTAATTGTAGAGGCGACTATCGTTAGAAATCCAATTTGTAAAATGTTACATCTAGTTGAACTTATTCTATGCAGTGGAGGCGTGGGCTGTAAAAGAACGAGTAATAAAAAGAACAGATGCTTTTGAAATGTGGGTTTATAGGCGAATATTGAAAATTCTTTGGATGACAAAAATAACAAAAAATGATGACATACTAAGAAGAATTGGGAATGTAGAAGAACTGATGAAGAATATAACGAAAAGAAAGACGACATATATATTTCAGTTACTATAAACTATAAGGTAGAATTCAAGGTAATAGACCAGTGGGGAAGATCGTGAACAATTTAACCAAGTGGTAGCCGACCCTTGAATATATAATAATTATATTCGAAATGTCCACTTTCAGTGGAAAAAGTCCGATAAGACATCTCCATAGACCACTATCAAAAAATTCATCATTCAGAGAAATTTTATTCGACTCGAAAAAATAAACATTGCTAGTTAAGTTTATAAAGTTTATGAAAGAAGAAGTCCTCTAATTGCCATTTAAAAATAATTATGTCACTGTAAATATACTGTTTTTCTATATAAAATTATATAAAAATAGCCAAATGGCAAAAGAACTTCAAATATAAAATAAACACAACAATATCGAAATAAATAAGGAAAATACCAAACTTTATGAAAGTATAGATATCGAATAGAATTTAAAAATATGTATCTAAAGATATCAAGTGATTCAAGAAAAATTCATCAAAATCACACTAGATAAAAATCACGTATGCTGCTACTTGCATTTGGAATATTTGACCCAAAGTATCATCAAATAGTATATTACATACCGAGGTGGAAAGTGTTTCATTCCTGTCGAGAGATTAAGTAGTTAACCGAGACGCGTAGCGTCGAGGTCAACTTTATCTCGAGACAGGAATGAAACTTTTCACCGTGGTATGTATACTATTTTATTCGCAACCACTTTATTCTAAACAATAATTGGGAAAATTATTATACCAATGCAGCCACAATTATATATAACAGCAATAAGATAACATGAACAAGAAAATAACTCGTATTGCTTGAGTAAGAAAGAGATAAACATAGTAGCAAATATTCGAGAAGGCTTGACGCTTAATTTAATTATGACATTTGTCAACTAAACATGCCTACTAAAATAATATTTTCGTATGGCCATCTCTTTCTTACTCAAGTATTCTATTTTTCTATTCGTGTTATCTCATTGCTGTTATATATCGAGAGATCCAAAAAAAAACTGTTCCTCAGCAGGCTGTGGAATGAAAAGTCACGTCTTTACTTGTGTCGGATAATAATTAGTTGTCAATTTCTCTACGAATCTGGCAGATTGTTAAAAGATTTCTGCTCCTAAAAATGACGTTTCGTTTTTATTTAACTAGTGAATCACCCGAGTTACGCTTCGGTTCGCAAATTTAGAAGAGATTCATTAATATAAATTTTAAAAAAGATACACCGGCCGGGAATCGAACCCGGGCCGCCCGCGTGACACGCGAACATTCTACCACTGAGCTACAGAACTTTGTTGAACTTCGCGCTGTTGTAGTGGTATATAATGAATCAGCTGAGTTTTGCTAATTTGCCAATTTAATTAAAACCTTTTTTGAAAATAAAAACCGGCCTACGAGCTAAGTCTAACAATTAGCAACATTTTAAGCCATCATACAACTTAATCGGTCCAGTATCGTCGGAGGAGCTAGCGAACCAAGATACAAAGAGATCAACGATTTTATGTAGTGGATTCCAGCTGACACAAGTAAAGACGTGACTTTTCATTCCACAGCCTGCTGAGGAACAGTTTTTTTTGGATCTCTCGATATAATTGTGGCCCCATCGGTGTAATTATGGTCCCATCCGTATTATGATACGACAGGTTGTGACACGCATGAACGTATGAACGAGATTCCCAGTGTCCCTACCTACACAGCGGCCGGGAATGTACTTCCCGCACTCACTTCCCGCACTCGAGTGCGGGAAGTAGCGGGCGGAAATGTACGACTTCCCACACTCAAATGAGGTCAGTAATGTTAACATTACATATATGGTTGCGAATAGAATTATTTTCACCTATTATGGCCATGGAATAATTCCTAATTTATGCATGCAATTTAGTTTATATTTAAATGTCAAACTTGACATTTGATTTTTAAATGGCCAATAGCTGCATTCATTAATTAGGAACTATTCAAAAGCCTTACTAGGTGAAAATAATTTTTGGTCATACTAGGGTGCCTTGCTGTCAATTTGACGTATTTGTTTTTACAAGGGTACGAACAGATCGTTGTACCCTCTCACTCTAAGCACTTTCGAGTGAGAGGGGACAACGGTTTGTCTCTACCCTGATCGTTGTCCTCTCTCATTCTAAAGTGCTTTAGAGTGAATGGAGACAACGATCTATCCGTACCATGGAAAGGGCAAATACGTCAAATTGACATCAAGGCATCCTAGATCATACTTTAGTTAATATCGAATCTACTCTGTCAGTGTAAACTTAATCACATTTATTCACTTTGACCATTTCACATTTCTAACATACGTCGTGTTTGATGATCAGTGAAAACCATGACTTAAAATACACAAAATTAAAGGGATGGTCTGAAAACGGTTTGGAACTTGTCAAATTAAGCGGACGTAAAGTTAAATGTCAAAATATGTAACGATACTTGGAAAAAAAGGAAAGAAAGGAGACGCCAAAATTGTAATAACTATCAAAGTATTACGCTACTAAATACAGCACTGAAAGTTTATTGAAGTGTATAAAACTAAGGAAAACTATAGAACCAACACTGCCGGAATTTCAGAGTGGATTTAGGACGGATCGAAGCGTTCAAGATCATAAAGACAGGAGTTCAGGCACCAAACATTTTTCAAAATAGGCAGTAAAAATGGAAATTTATTTCTTCTACGTGCTGAATCACAAAATATTTTTTTCATAATGTACGGGTTTATTACATAATTTGCTAAGCAGTACTGCCCTGTCACTAATAAACACATCACTACCGAATTCTTTAATTAATTTACAAAGTTCAAAACCAAACTCCAATATTAAGGGTAAACACTTTCCGACTGTTGTGAATAATAATCTCAGTGAATGATATAATCCCTTTAACGAATGGTTTATTACTTCTTTGCAGGTAAGTGGTGTAACCTTCAAGGGTAGGTTCAGCTTTTGTTAAGCTTTTATTACAAGCAGAAATTTCTGTCGGTATTTACTAAACGACAATAATAGGAATAAGTACTTTCAGGTGGTATTTCAGCAGTTGAAGATATATTGCTTTAAAAATAGGACCAAGCAGGCATCTATACCTAAAAGTTGCATTTATGTAGAAAAGTCACGAAAATAAGCATTTACGGTCTTTCAAGGTCAGATATTTACTGTGAAGCAGGTAATAGAGAAAACATTAGTAAACAAATCAGCATTTATAGAGTTACAAAAATTATTTGATAAACTTCGTCGACAGAAAGATATAGCAGAACTTAAGATAGAACTGCTATGAGCTACTAAAAGTTTATATGTGTTACGGTTAAAGTGTTTACTTGGCTAGTTTATAGGCTAGCTGGATAGTATACAAACTATCCAAATGTCTGGCTATTTTGATGGAAAATTATATTTCTACTAAAATAGCTATGAATATTGGCTGGTTTGCATACTATCCAGCTAGTTTACAAACTATACAAGATTTATCGCCAAAGTACAAACCACAAGAAAAGTACACAAATTAACCGGTGTCTCTCAGCACAGTTTAGGTAATATAAGTAGTTCAATCGTTTAAATATATAAACTATTATATTGTATACTGCTCTTATGATGCTACATAATTATTTATTTATTATATTATTACTGGTATTTTTTGTGGTTCACTCTCAATTCACCTTGGTTGAGTGGAAGAGCGGCGTTAAGCTGAACTCCGCCATTTATTACTCATTTCTGATTAGTTGTGTACATATCTTTTTATAGTTTTGTATGGGTAATAATAAAGGCATTTATTATTATTATTATTATTTTGGCTAGTTTACTAACTATCCACAGTATTTGGATAAAGTGTGAATTTAATATTCTTAGTAATACATAGTATATAAACTAACCTATTCCATTTGGTTAATTTAATTTAGGATAGCAAAATAATTCTTTGTCAAAAATAAAGTTTATTTATAGGTACAACATAACATTGCTTTTACTACTTAAAATTAAGTAAAAAAACAAAAGTGACATACAGGTACTATTTGTGTGACAAAATATTAATAATAAACCTCTAAAACAGTTTCACGTATTCTCTTTATACGTTGCAAAAGTTCACTATAATCACTGTCATTCATTTGCTCGTAAACTTCCAAAAGCAGGTTTTCAAATTGTTGCTCTTGATTCATTTTTAATAACCAGATACCTATCCTTAAACAAATTTCACAAGACACGACAGCAAACAATAACAACACACATCACTAGCCATAAACATAACCTCACTTTTCTAATAAATTAGCCAAATGGAATTGGTTGGTTTACATACTAACCAGCGAGTTGGTTATTATTACTACTAATATTAAGTTCACACTTTATCCAAATACTGTGGATAGTTTGTAAACTAGCCTAAAACAACGGTTAATGTGTGTACTTTTCTTGTGGTTTGTACTTTGGCGATAAATCTTGTATAGTTTGTAAACTAGCTAGATAGTATACAAACCAGCGAATATTCATAGCTATTTTAGTAGAAATATGATTTTCCATCAAAATAGCCAGACATTTGGATAGTTTGTATACTATCCAGCTAGCCTATAAACTAGCCAAGTAAACACTTTCCCCTAACATATGAATGGTACAAGAATTATGTAATATGGTAGAACATGAAGTCAGTAGAATTTGCGCAAGAGGTGTACTGATCCCAACCCTGTTCACTATCTTTTTTAGATTTGAAATGTGTATGCTATCTAACTACCTAGGTTTACAGCACTACCATAAGTTTTAAAACTTTACTAGTTTAGTGTCGTTGAAGAAATAATTAGTTTTGCAGTTGATATGAATGTTAAGGTTATCACTGATTACATAGTCTGATCTGTCTGCAGTGTCTGGAACACTCACACAAAATATGCACAACACTAATGCAAGTTTTGGTTTATCAGTTCTATTCAGAAGATAGTCGTGTGTTATCATGGCATGATCTGTTTAACACAGTTTCTTCCGTTTTTGCTAGAGTTTCACCATATCTGTTTTGCTCTTCTTCTAAAGACATTATGAGAGAATGTACGTACTTACCTAAATTAAAGAAACTATATGTAGACCAACTAGGTATATAAAGTAATGCCGAGAGAATGGAACAAGCAGACGAATTTAAATATCAGGGTGTAATAGTAACAGGAAATGGAAATCAAGTTATAGACCTACATGAAAAAATTCTAACAGTATTTCATGCTATTATAAACGAAAATTAGAACTACAGTAACAGTTTTTTTTAAAATCGGCAGTGAAGAACGTCGAAATCGTCATTAAAATACAAGAAATCACCATTATAGTTATCCATTGACTTATGACTCTGTAGGAGGCGGGGCGACAGGTAAACATCAATCGAGGTCAACATAACCTTCAAGACTTTGTTAAAATGTTGTAGTTTCACAATTTTTCAATTAAAAAAAAAACACAATGCACCCCTAGGTACTGAAGTTCCTTTTTATCCCTTATGTAGTTTATTTGCCTTGACCCTAAGGGCCTCGGCAACTAAGTCCGCATTCGTGATAAAATGTTAAATTTCAGTACCTTGGCATACAATTAACTATTAATACCATATACTAAAACCTCCTACTAATGTATGGGTGTGAAAGTGGATGATATGATATTAAATAAACTATTTACGAAGCGTAAAATCAGTGACCCTGAAGTAGTGAATAAGAAGAATAGTTATTAAGGGAAGAAACGTATACTAGATATACATATATAACGGGATGCATGACAACACCCTACCGCACTTACCACAGGTTGGTTTGCGTTGGGAGACAGCTACGTAGCTCTACGGACCTACATCGTTTATGGCCGAATCAGTGGGTTTGGTACAAAATACTTACGTGGAGGCTTAACCGGTTGTCAACGAAATACCTACTTGCTTTATTTACTGAAGTTCAACTCTCCTCTACAGTCTCATAACAATTGTCCAATCAATAACTAAACACAACTTTCTCATATAACGCGCTTGAAGAACGCGCCCCTTTACTGCTTAAATGACTGATAATTATACCTAAAGAAACCAAAGATGTAGCTTACAAATGAGGTTTGTTATGCCTTTAAGTGACTGTGGTTGAAAAACGGAAAATGTACAGTGTAAATGCAAATGTGCCGCACGTAAACCAGTGTATAACATTTTTTGCTGAGTTGGTTAATAAACAGCGGAGTCCAAAACCTTAACAAGTCGAGTAAACGATACAACAAAAGTAGCAAATAGCGAGGGCGCCCTTGTAAATAAAGCGAAGAGACGTCGACTCAAAACAGTTAACCTCGAGTGTACAACTTCGCGCTTTCTTTGTACGCAGAACAAATAAACACCGACAGGATAATACATACATATACTGGTGTTACGAATTTATATTGCATTATATGACATGGGAAGGAGCATTACAAAGTTAAAAAAACAACATACGATGAAGTTAAACAAGTTAGTTTCTGGTTAAGGAACCACCCCTTAACTTAGGTACGTCACTGGGGAAACTAGTAAGAATATAACACAGATACCTTTAGCTAGGGAAGATGACCGTCAAGGGAGGGGGGGGGGGGTACTTCAAGGGGCTGGTGTCAACCAATTTGAATTTGAAGAGTCGTAGCATATTCACGGTACAGCTGATTTTAATGGCTTCGTCGACTTATGAAATGGTGGAAACGCGAGCAGTGAACCAACCTCCACGTCGACAATCGTTGGCACAGCACCACAAATACAAAAACGTCGTTAGGTCCCAGGTTTATACGAGATTAGAGTGATTAGACCACTCCTTCAAATCGGCCGGAGCAAAGAAATAGAATGTACGTGCCTAATATTAATTAAAGTAAGATCAGCAAAATGAAAATCTAGCTAACTAAAATCTACACGAGACCAATCGCATGCACTTCCAACAACGGCCTGCAGGATTTCAACGAACTCCCCGGGCGAGGTGTTTACTCATAAATTTGTATTTGTTGGTGTTTTTCTGATAATCAATCCCTCCTTCCCGTGCTTGGGTTCAATTTCGTTTTTTAAAATTCTGCATTAACGTATTTGCAACTTTTTCCAAACACGCGGTACTCTGTTGTTCTTATGGCGTGAAAAATTTTGAAATGAACTCAGGCTCCTGTGGGTTGGGCAACGAGACGGTGATATGGCCAAATAACTTGGGGAATTTTTGACCGACGCGACGTGTCGCAAGTCTAATTCTTTAAATGCGTTATGAAGCAACGGATCGCCTAAATAGCCCGGTGACGGGTTAATCAGAACACGAAAGGTCAAAGGAGATAATTAAAACTTGTCCTCTAACACAATATGTTCGAAGACGAAAGCGCTTAAAACTGAAAATTAACATAACAAATAATAGAAGCCAAAAATAAGCCAACTGGTGGGAATTCGTACACACGTGAAATTAAGTGAGTAAACCGGTACTGAAAGATAGAAGGGATTTGAAAGAGAAGAGACAAGTAGAAGATAAGTTGATTTATATTTCCTACTTGCTTATTTATCAACTTTTTAAGACAAATATTTTTATATTGTAATCATAGATTGCTAAACTTTACTTTCTTCTTTTTTTATCTTTAATGAGATACAACTTATGGCTCATTTCTTGTTCGGTTATCTTGGTAATCTCTGCCCTATTTTAGCCAAGCGATCGTCATGCATTCTATCCACATTTCACTCCACTTCCTCTTTCTACTCTTGGTCCATTTTACAATATCCTGAATATCACAACGTTCTCTTATGAATGCGTTGATTTATCTGTCTCGTATGGCTATGCTAAGTATACTTCGTAATACTCTTACATATTTTATTGGCATTTTTTGTCCATATTGCATCGTATTTTGTATTTTATTGTTTGTATAATTTTATTCATTGCTAAATTGAAAAGCAGCGGACTAACTAAGTTGCACTTTATTTATATTTTCTGTGTCCACGTCGCGTATAATGAACTTCTTAATAAGCTTTTTTATTTTGGAATTTATAAGCATAACTGCATCGTATCTTAAAAATTATAGAAATTTCGCCAATTCATCTACTAAGGGTGATTTTTTTGTGTACCTCTATAATACAATAAGCGAAGCAAAAGACAGAAAAGCCAACTTTAGACGTTTCTTAACAGTTTTTATAAAGCCCATGGAAATCAGTTTTCACTGCCTCAGGAATGATAATTGCAATTCTTCGCAGTCGGGACACTTCCTCGAATCTCCAGCAGAAAATCCGCAAAATTAGTATGCAAATTATCCTTAAGCATTGAAAATTCATATCGCACTTCATTATAAGACCATTTTGAATATTTAAAATGGTCAGAGGGATAAAAATGCTTTCGTGCAAACGATTTATTTTACGCGCTTTTCATCCGGACGTGCACGTGGTACGCGTTTTTATGGTATAAAAACAATTTATGCTGTCAGGTACGTGCTGTTTTTATGTAGCACGATAAAGCCTAGAACTGTGAAGATTTTGAAATAAAATCCTAGATTACACTATATTTTGTCATTTCTCAAAGAGACGGTTTTCCTAGCCTGGGATTTAAAATTAAAAATTTTCTATTTTCTCCAGCAGGGAATACTCTCTCCAGTTTAGCATTCTATGGTTTTAGTAGCTAGTATTAATATTTTTTTATGTAATGTGATTCAAGCTAGCTGTTCTCTTAAATTTTACTTGGTCTGTATTGATTGTTGTCTTATCCATATGTATCAACAGGTCAGATATCGATTGGAATTTACTTTTAAAATCTGTGTTAATAAAGGTAATAAACAAAAAGCCGTGTCTCTTTGGTGTATTTATTGTAGTATATAGTAGGTTTATGCAAAATATTGTTCACGTTTGTACATCTTGTTTATTTATTTATTTATTTATTTATTTATAATTTAACGGTTAAAGACCATTTTTTTCACATATAAATACAGGATAAATAAGAAAATTAATACCATATGATACAATAATAGCAAAATAAGCAATTAACATAATTATAATGATAATACATACAAAAATACTACATAAATAAGCAATAATACGCAATTAACTTACAAAAATTATAATCTGAACATAAATATAAGGTGCCATATCTTACTAATTCGTGTTTTGGCGTATAATCCTTCTAAAAGAACTATATGAATGGGAGAAGAAATCGATCTCGCAATCATTACCTATTTTAAGAAGCTTAGGTATAGGAGCATTTAGCGCATAATTTTGACTATGGAATTCAATTTTGAATAGTTCTTTTGACCTAGTAACTCTAGTAGGTACTACAAAATTGATTTTTTCCAAAATCGTTGCGCAATCCATCGAGCCATTTAAGAGTTTAAATAATAAGCAAAGGACTTGATTTTTACGGCGTTTTTCTAAACTGTTTAAGTTATACATCACACGTAACTCATTGGAGTGTACTAAATTATAATCAATATTATCTTTGTACGCTAAAAATCTTAAAAATTTGTTTTGAACTTTTTCAATCCTATTTATATGACTTAAGTAGAAAGGTTCCCATATTAAGCTTACATATTCTAGATTAGAGCGTACAAGTGAACAATAGATGTTTTTGATACTATTAGAATTAATAAAATCAGCAGTATTCCGTCGTATAAACCCCATTAATTTCAAAGATTTGTTGATAATATTACTTATATGCTGATCAAAGTCAAGTTTTGAGTCAAAAGTGATACCCAAATCTACAATATTATCAACAGTAGGTAAGATAATGTTATTTATAGAGTAATTAAAAGGAATGGGATTTTTTATACGATGGAAACGAATAGATTTACATTTGTACTGTAGGTCTGCTAGATCGACCAGTTCACCCTTGTCTCCTACCAACACCATCAGTGGTAATCAAGTGTCTTGTTTGTAAAAACGTAGAACCAGTTGAAATTTTAGTCAATCCACAGTTTAGATTTTTAGATGGACTTGAACCAAGTTAACGCCCACTTAGTCCTATTTTACACCTAGAGAAATTCATACTGAATATGAAAAAGAATGATTAACCTTTGAGGAATTTATT
Source organism: Agriotes lineatus (assembly GCA_940337035.1). Lineage (NCBI taxonomy): Eukaryota > Metazoa > Arthropoda > Insecta > Coleoptera > Elateridae > Agriotes > Agriotes lineatus. The sequence continues at coordinate 12,470 of CALNHX010003982.1, read as the reverse complement.
TCCTTTTGCACATTTGTTCTCCGCAAATTTTGCTAATGTATTTCTACCACTGTTTTAATCCGTAGAACCAACTTCGGAAGGTTGAGCACGCAATTTTGTGGCACCCCATCTATTTCTAAATCTAATTATATTCGTGCTTAATTGGACAGCGATGTTGGAGTGATCTGAATTTGTTGGCGAAACTTGGCAACATTGGGAACTTTATATGCAGCGTTTTGTGGGAATCGCGATAACGCATTTAAACTGACAACTGAGGTTCATTTGTATTCAAGAGCAGCGCCACAGAGTGTCTAGCTTCCGTCATTTTTAATTTCCACTTTTCAATTTACCAGTTATTACGTTACACCATTTAAATATGTGCCTGATGCATTCCAAAGATTTTTACGTTCAGATAAGGTTTTGGTAGTAAAATGCGACTTAGACAATTATCTATTGTTTTGTACTAGAAGCCGCCTAACTATAAAGATATATAAAATGATCATACTTCAAAGTTGAAGAAATTGCTGAAATGGAAGTTTTTCATTTGTTGTTTTTAAGCTTTATCTAAATGATATTGTATTATTTTAAATTAAATGACGTAACAGGAAGTTATTGTTATTGCTGAACGCTCTATTAGGCGGAAGTACAAAAAAAAACTAATGATAACTTTTCAACACTTCAATATAAGCAGGATAGCAAGCGTTGAAAAGGCCAGCTAAGCTACACTGGAGAAGAGTTGGGTTAAGAATAAACTGATCAAAACCTGTAGGAATGCCACCTACTTGATTATTAAACAAATCGAGAATCTAAGTTGGAATATTCCCCGGTAATCGCAACTGACATTGAAGGAAGATATCTCAAAAATAAATTTATTAGACGCAGACTCTTTGATAAGCTGTAATCCATTGTAGAAAAAAAGCTTTGATAAGCTGTAATCCATTGTAGAAAAAAAGATATAAATACCGCGCAACTAACGTGATCTTTATTTCCTATAAAATAACATAAGAGGGCAGTTCGTCGTACCAAAATACAACATTGAGTCTACGATATCTAATATTTTAAGTCTGTCAATGTTGCTCTTATTGCAAAAACTGGCGTAACAACTTGCTTTATGCCATTTCGGATGTTTTTGCTCTAGTGTTTCTATGTCTGGCGCGAGACGCTTCAGTACATCCCAGTTATTTACATCTCTATAAGATATACGTTTATAGAAACATTCCTTAACACGATTTACTCCTTCTTTGCCACCATTTGTTAGATTTCCACTGGATACAACTTGACAAAATATGCATAAATTCCACTTTGTTATCTCCAAGTCTTTACGCTTTACTGGCAATCTGGCAATAGGTATCAATGCTTGATCCATTTCAGATATTTCACAGCTATAATAACTTCAAAGTTCCGCCTTCTTTACATCAAAATCTGAAAAAAATTGGAAGTATAATGATAATGGTTCTTACGTATGCTAAATAGTGGTTCGATCTATTATATCTGGTGTTTTTTGGGCTACCAATACACCAATACACAATTGTAATTTTAAACTTTATTTAAAAAGCCGGGGTAACATTGCCAACGCCAAAAATAAATCGTAATATTTTAGTTATGCGCCTCGTAACCACACTTTTGTAATGCCGACAATACAACCTTTAACTCATATAAATTTCGTTTCCCTACGACAACTAATATAGACATGACAAACCTTAGCAGTTCACCATCTCAAAAACAAGCAAAATTCTTGATTTTACTTACGTCTTTCTAACAGTAACAAGACTGCAATATTTGGCGCCAAACTCTGCCAGACACACAACATCCATGCCGGTTATACACTGTGAAAATGGACACTGACAGCATTGCCAATATAACGCAAAATAATTTTAAAGGTAGTGGCTCGTGATCCGGCAAAGTTACCTCAGCTAGAAAGTTACCCCAGTTGACGGTAGCCATTTTGAAAAATGGGAGATGGGTTGTATGTATAAATGAATGACTTTTTTGAATTCCTTGACCCCAAAAACACATAATTTGACACCAAGATCAAGTTTTTAGGTTGAGTGGTTTCCAAAGTACGAACATTCAAATATTTGCATCCGCCATTTTCCAAAATCGCGTCCAGAAAAGATTGTCCCAGTCATACACAGTGAACACCGCTCAAAATATCATCTATACTACTGTAGTATAAAATCTAGCATGGTGTTTGCTAGTTAGGTTTCAGGGTGAGCCAACTTTGTCATTTTACATATTTTACTAAATGTGCCTCCCTACTATAAAGACAAGTCACGTAAGTAATTGAAGCGAACTCAATTTTAAACCCGCGACGTGTACATGTAGCATTCACAGTGTAACGTATGTATGTTAATTTCAAACGTAAGCTTAAAGCACAAATAAACAAAGCGCAAAGTACGTAGGAAATATACACATAAATCGATAATCCATATAACGACATCAACAAATGGTAAATCTGGCATAAACGAAAAAAAAATCAATTTCGTTAGTTCATCCTTTTACATCTTACGGTAAAAAGACTCCGGATTAAGCAAGTAAGTCAGTTCATTAACTTATTCACATACATTTTGATTTGTGGCAAAAATATTTAGTTAGAGTAAAGCAAGGTTGTAGCTTATCTGTTGAATCTAACGTTGATCAAAGAACCTGACGTGGCTTCAATATCGCATAGGCACAGCATAAAGATTATCTTTATGCTGTGGCATAGGTGGTGAATAGGACGGTACCAATGCAGGCAAAAATATCAGACTACGCAAGGAAGTAAAAAAGGAGCCAACATCTATAAACAAGCAACCCAAATCCATAAACTAGAAATCAATGTATAAACTAGCAAGCCCTGAAATAATAAGACGCGATTAGCGTACAGACGTGGATATGTAAATCGGCTTAGCGGCCCATCTTCAGTGCCAAGTAGAGTAATAAGGAGGCATCTACTAACTTATCAAAAACCATTTACGATAAAATTGATTTAAAGATGCATAAGGACAAATTCCCAACATGTGTTCTACGATAGAACTCGTCAGAATAACGCCATTTCCTCATAGTTCGGCCACATGGCGTTTTTTTCCATATGCTATGTAACTAACCAACAATAAGGAAAAGATAAAGGAGATTTGGCAACCACTCGATTACAAATTTCTCAAAAAGGGCAAGACGCGAGGTCTGCGAAAATGGTTTGTTTTTACTAGCTCAGGCTGGAAGTCCTTCAATTGAAACCAAAGGAAACCGAAAAGTCGAAAGTGGCGACGGATAAGCGGTTTCACCACCACAGTGGGACGAAATAGCCCTTGAAAATCTGACTGCAGAAGGATGTCACTAAACAAGCGCATCATGACTCACGGCAACAACACGAATAGATTCGCGAAATAGACTGGATGATAGGTACAATCCAACACAAAACGCTCAAACAGGTAAGACAGTATGAGATATCTCGCTAAGATTCGATAAGATAAGCCAAATAATGTAATAACAGAAATCACCTTGCTAATAAAGTCAGAGGGACCTAACAAAACCAGGAAACATCACATTATTCGGGGAAGGAGAAAGCGACAACCCAAGTCAAACTTAACTACGGCTTGGCGCAGCAGATAAGACGATATCCTTTAAACAAAACATAGTAATTAAGTAGCTGTTGCGGAAAGCTAAGGTTAGGTAAATCACACGCGGAACATTAGGAAATGCAGCAAAAGTAGATTATTACGTCAAAATTAACGTAACAACATTTATATTATATATATGTCTCTCCAAATGAAAGTAAAAGGTTTGGATGATGTCCCTATAAGGCTCACCTTCTCCTTCATGGTTTTTATTATTTTATTCTTTTTCTCTATAAAAAACATTTAAAATGAGAACTATAATGAGCATCGTTTAAAAGATATTAAAATCTATTTATATACAGTGTATTACAAATTGGACATGCTAATTTTGGCATCTCGGAACCAAGAAAAGTTAGAGGGACAAATGGAACAAATAAGAAAGAAATTTGATGATTTTATGTTACTTTGCTGAGATATAACAGCAACTTACATTTTCCCATATTAAGCTTTGTATTAGGATTAAGAGAGAATAATTAGAAAAACAATAAAGTAATTTTCTAACATATAACTAACACTTGACAGAACAGCTTTCGTGCGAGTATATTTACTGTGAAATTTAGCATTCGTTGCTATTTTGCCAAGAATGGTTTCCAATTCCGGTAGCGGAGAACTCTTGAATTAAAAAACTCCCACAACGCTTTAGAGAAGTATGGAATGACATATTTACTGTTGTAAAGAATTCCACTCCTACGTTGATTAATAAATAACATTATCGGGTTTAACGACACGCCAATGTTCCAATAATTCCTGTTGATTAATAAATTGCTTCAAAATTTTCCGAAAATCCAGGCATAAATTCAGTCTCGTGGGAGTGTTTTCAGTGGAAGTATTCCCAGTGGAAGATACTGTTAACCTTTAAAAGCCATTCACGCCTTGACCGATTTCAACGCTAACTCTGTCTTGAGTATTTTTATTTTGAGATGAATGCCGGCTACCCAGTAATAAGGTCTGAGTGATAATTAATTTGTTTTTACGTTTGCTATGGCTTCATTCCTTTAGAGAGATTTTCTCAGCAGAAATTCACTCGGAAAAATGCGAAACCTTGAATTAAATCAAATCTTTATCTCTGAACACTTTCTGTACGTATTCTTCGCCTTAAAAGCCATTTAAGATCTGGAGAAAGCATCTGTGGATTAGTTTATATTTGTAATAAATAAGGAATTATTCAGAGTAAAAGTTTTGTATAGATACTAAACAATTTAAACAACAATCGGGTAGACTTAAAACGTTTTTCTGTTAGACTAAACTCTTAAAAAAGTATATTGCGTAGTGGTGTAATGATAAACATCAAAGCAATTCATTTCTTGATTCACTTGATTGGCATCTATTGCATTAGCAAAAATAGATGCACGACAGGAGTCCATGCAATTGGTGTGTATTCGTCGTCGTCCCCTAACTTCTTGTTAACACTCCCAGTGCAGAGGCATCTGTCTCTCCTCTGCGAGTTGGCCAATAGCAGTGTTGCTGTTGGAGTCTATGGGAATCGAACTCAAATTTTGTGGTCGAGAGTCAGAGGCTTTACCTATCAGCCACCTTCATTGCTATTATATCTCAAAACACGATAAGGAACTTGAAACAAAATAAAGAAAAGCCATCATGCATAAAATCGGAAATAATGTTAGTGGCAATGGAAGCCAAAAGCAATAGAAAATTATACAGTCGTGGATGTACAAAGCGTTCTGCAGAGATTAAGAAGGAAACAACATAGGTAATAAACGAATAAGTGTTAACAGAGGAGAAAAAATCTGAAAGTTGTTAAATACAGGTGAACAAAAACAGTGTAGAAGAGAGACTAAACTTGGGAGAAACACAGTGCCGAGAAAGAAATGTGAAATGTCCAACAACAGGAAGTAAGTAATCGAGACATTGAAAACCTCAAAAAAGATAAATATATCTCCGGTAGAAGATCAAATTACCGCTGAGATTATCAAATATGGGAGTAAAAGTATGGACCGTACGTTGTAGAAGTTGATCGAGAAAAATTGGGTGAAAAAAAATACCCAGAAACTGAAATACAGCAACAATCTGCTCATTACCCAAAAAAGGAGAAAACATTTTATGTGAACACTTCAGAAAAAATTAATACAACGAATGGAAAGGGGTGTAGAAGATTATAAGAACGGATTTAGGACGGAAAGGTCTACCTCAGATCATATATTTAATTTACGACAAATATTGGAAAAACGCTCCGAAAAGGATGACGAGCTATTTTATCTTTTTGTAGTCTTTAGCCGGGTATATGGTACAGTCCGGCGTTTCCATGTATATAAAATATTACGCGAGTGCCAAAAAATGTATTACTTCGACACGAAGTGTACGAAGTATTGAAATTCCCTCATATCGAAAACCACTCTGAGTCAAATATCTCTAAAATTCGTGCCAACCGACTAATGAACTTACTATATCAAATCCCCGTCTCGGCGGTGTGTATCTTTTGGTGAAGATCCCAGCCCACTAGATCAATCCCCCCTATTGGGGGGTGCCTAAATGTGCTGTGCGGGGGATGTATGTTCGTATGTGTACACGATTCCGGTCGCCAGGAACCTTCCTGAAGTCTTGGATCGTTTTCATACGATAGGTTCTCCGAAAATGAAGGCAACATCAATTTTTTTTGTTGGGTTTTTTTATAAATAACTGGTTCATAGCATTTCATTGTATTAGCGAAACGGAGTGATGCTGAGTATCGAAGTATTATTGGAAAGCACGGAAGGGCGCTTTTCTTGGGTGGGGGGTACCGTATATTTATAATATTAATAAGAATGTAGCGAAACGACTCGCATGCTAAAATAAGTCCAAGGAAATAGAGATGGAGCATCCGTTATCAACAAGTTTATATACATGGTCTTAAAATGGCTACTAACGCAATGATTGATACAAAAAATGTATCAATATGAAACACAACCATACAAATCCTGGCATATACCGATGACATCATAGTATCTGGAAAAAAGTCCGAGTTATATATGCAAGAAATGTGGACTGGATTGTGCTAAAACATTGTAACAAAACCCATTTACTTCAGCAAATTCTCTTTTTTAATTTTGGCCCTTTACATTTAAAGCTTTTCTTTGAGTCTAATAAGTGAAAATTCCACTTCTTAGAGCCTAAATTTTCAGTGAAGAGGTGAAATATAAAAATCGATTTTTGTATTACACTTAGGTATGATCGTATGATAGAGCACTCACCATGGCTAGAGTAATATAAATTGATAAATGCTTCCTTATTTTTTATAGTTTTGAATTTTTAAATTTTTTTTTGTAAATTTGAGGGTTGATATCTCTGGTGGAGCTTGGTATAAAGATCTAATTTTTGCATACAATATACACCTATATGATAGCAAAGCACAGTAAAAATTTTAACTTGAATATTTTCCTCTGAATAATATGAATTTTCTAAAATCGTTGAAAAATGTGTGTTTTAACTAACAACCCTGAAATGCAAGAAATATTTATTTTACCAATCTACACTTTGTTGTTAAAGTGATATAACTTTCTTAGTGTAGATTAAGCTTTTCTGCTAGCCTAAAACATATTAAACTTAACAGAAAAAAGTGAAGGTTATCAAATAAAAATAAAATAAAAAAGTATATTTATATTTTGTAAAATAAAAATTAAAAGTACAAGGGTACCACTGCGACATCGATCAAGCAATTGTGCATCCATTTGTTTTGTACTTGAAAGATGGGAACAGTGCGTAGTCTTTCAATATGTATTTGAAGTGACTATTTGGAGCGCAACATATCTGTTGTCCATGCATTTCAAACACATGTTATAAATTATATAAAAAAAATTTGCCTAAAGTTGAGAATTCATTTATTTTTCGTACGGAAAAGGCAGCCAATACAAGATAAAAACATTTCCAACCACAACACGGATTTTGATCTAGAAGCTGAGTGGTATTTTTTGCCTCTTGCCATGGAAAAATTTCCTGCAATGGAGTAGGGGCACAACAAAGCGTAAAGTAAGTAAAGCCAGCTTACAAAGAACAATAGCAGAGTTAAAGAACATAAAATTGAACATGCTTGGAATAACAACCACAAAATACAATGGTGTAACACAAAGATCTTGTCTAAAGAATCGATGTCAACTAAATGTCAAATTAAAGAAACGGCGTATATTGTACTTAACGAAGAAAAATTCGTTTCGTCTTCCTTAATATTTTTAGACAAGAGTTGGGCGTCGATTCTTAAAGATCAGATCAAATAGGTATAGGTAATCAAATGTCAATGTCAAGCAATTCATTGGAGGTTGGTCGTTTTTCAGTCCCAGTGAAAAGCAAAGTTTCCTTGTTTATTTTTAGTTTTAATTGTTAATCGTTGATAACGAGAGCAGATTGTCCCTCGAAACTTTCGATATTTAATATTTTTAATTTTTTAGAATGTCGAAATACCCAAAATAGAACATGAACCTTGATATTAATTGAATGAATAGCCTAGTTATATTAAAAGATGGGGATAACCACCATTATTGAGATTTATTAGCTCAAGGATAATACAATTTCATTAACGTGATATTATTTGGTTTGTGTTTAACAAATAAAGCTTACACAATTTCTTTTCATTGGAAAGTGTCGATGGGCCACACTATTTTCTGTTCATTCTCATAACATGGTAGATAGTTGAACGAATCAGCAAGGGCATGTAGAACAGCTGGATGACTTGCAAAAAAAGAACTAAACTAAAAATAATAAATTTAAAGGTAAAATTTGGTTGAATAAGATAGCAACGAATAAATGGACATGCAAAAGGGTGCAGCTTTGGCAGGTTGACTTAATGTGCGAAAGTGTGTAGATTTATAAACTGTGTTAAAAGGTACTAACGTTTGGAATGGGGAGTGACTTATTTTGAACTGCGAATAGAAGTTGAGATGTTAATTCTGAATAAAATTTATATTTTGATATCTATTAAGTTAATTTAATTTATAAAACGTCACAAAGACAGTAGCAAAGAATATAATAGTAACAAGCCTGGATGCTTCGTGAAAGAATTATTTGAAAACACCAAACAGTATATTTTCCCGGATGAAAATACACATATTTTGATATGATGTTCGACTGAATTGTATAATATTTTATTAAAGTGAATTTTAATGATTAACCTGGTGTCATTTGGCACTTATTTGATAATGGGAGTGTCGCCTTCCTTGAGTTGCAGTGAACATGTAGAAGTTCATCTCTTAGCTGTAGCAGAGAACTTCTAAGTAGCAGAGAGGGTCATAAAAACGTTAGACCAATATTATATATGGAAGTATGAATTATAATGCTTCTGAAACACAAAATGTATGATAAATAAATGAAATCATGTAAGTCCTAATAATTACTACCCTGAAATAAGATGAGAAATGATATCCACATAGTCCGGTCGGCAGGTACTTTCTAGCTGGACACAATTCCCAAGTTAAGGAAATTTTGGGATATTGTTTGGGGATGGTACGGGGTGTGGAATCTGAGTTTTCGACCTCGAGGACCCTGTGCTAACTCGGGGAGGGCCGAAAAACCTCGAAATTTTCGGACTTTTTTCGGTTTTTTGCTTATATCTTCTGAACCATACGTTTTTCGAGAAAAATATTGTTATACAAAGTTGTAGAGCATTACATTTCCTTCAATTTTAATTCGTCAAAATTATTTGTTGACCCAATACTTACCGAGATACAAAAGTTGAAAGATGGAACAAATTTCTCAAAATGTAAAAAAAAACTAGAAAAATGCAGGTTTTTGCCTCATAACTTTTCAACATATCTATGTATACTATACATACTATGTATGTCCCCTGACCCCCTCCGGCCAAGGGTTATAGATCGATATCATTGCTTATACTTATGTATTTAAGTGAACATGATATTATACAATAGTCTTACACAGAGTTATATAAATGATAAATGTAAATACATTAGGCCTCCGTCCGCTTTGATCTTTTTGGAGCATGTGGCAAATCGTCATCGCTCTCGTCATCATTGTGTCCTTCCTCCTGGATGCTGATTTCGTCGAATAGGTTGAGCTGGTCTTCACATTCTTCGTCTGTATCGTCTTCGTTGAAGTCGGCCTCGGACCAATTCTCACAAGCAGTGCCGGTGACAGCCATTATTTCTCCCATGGCGTGGAATGTGCCATGGCGCTCCAGCGTGTTCACATTGAAGTCTGCATTGTCAAATATAATATTTTGAATTATTTCCGTGGTGATTCAGAGGTGATATGGCGTTTCCCACAGGGCCAGAACGGTGTTTCATATGAGATGAAAGTTTGGCAGAACGTGAAGTGACTGTTGTTAAGAAGTGTTAAAAGCAACAGGCCTCAAAATTGACAGTTACTTGGGGAAGGATTGGAGGAAATAACAGTTCACACGGCTTTTCAAAAAAATTACAACTAAAAACTGATTTTGGCCTCTGTACGTCGTTAACAGGACGCCCCTACAACTGCCTCCAAACCAACCCGCTCAGGTAGGCCATCATTTGATTTCAACAATAGATGCTTCCTATGCGAGGAAAAAGTTACTGAAAAATTCAGACAAAAACAGTTCAAGTTAAATGTTAAAAGACGCAATCTTATGGTAAAAGTGACGCTCCCAAATGTAGCAAACACAATTTAGTTGCAGTAAACGCTGAATACCACCAAAAGTGTATTGTCAATTTTTACACAATGCCTGCACGTGTCCAAAAAAGGCCTGGACGTTCTAGTACTTCCAACTATGATCAAAGCATGAAAATTATATTCGCGTTTCTTGAGGAGAATAGTGATGAGTGCCAGTTTTCCATTGGACAGTTGCTTGATCAGGTACCTGAAGATTCTCGTCCACACGTGAAAACTTTGAAAAGGCCTCTGGAGGAGAAGTATAAAGGCGACATAATCATAAGTGATTCACCCAACAGAGTAAGTGTGGTGTGTTTCAAAAACACTGGTCATAAAATTTTATCTGATAACTGGTACTCTAAACGAAAAAGGAGACCCTCAGAAGAAAGAGCTCGAATTGTCAAAACCGCAGGAAAAATTATTTTGGAAGAGATCCGCTCAAAAATGTTCGACACTGCTACTTATCCTCCCATTGATAATACTTTTGCTGGTTCCCGTCATATTGTCCCAGAAACACTGCTGCTTTTCGTGCATACGATTATTTTGACGAATAAACGGGGTTCACTGGATTCATGGAAGAACAAATGTCTTCCTCTGGCACATGCTATTACGCTAGCCGTGCGTCTCTGTCTCCCATTATGGTTGGGGTTGCAACGTATGTATACCAGAAGTTTGGAGGGGGGGCGGAAGGGGAGTCAGGGGACATACATAGTATGTATAGTATACATAGATATGTTGAATAATGAAAGTTATGAGGCAAAATATTTGCATTTATTCGTTTTTTACATTTTGAGAAGTTTGTTCCATCTTTCAAGTGCTGTATCTCGGTAAGTATTGGGTCAACAAATAATTTTGACCAATTAGAATTGAAGAAAATGTAAATGCTCTACAACTTTGTATAAGAACTTTTTTCTCGAAAAACGCATGGCTCAGAAGATGTAAGCAAAAAACCGAAAAAATTCCGAAATTTTCGTGGTTTTTGGCCCTTCTCGAGTTAGCACAGGGTCCTCGAGGTCGAAAACTCAGATTCCACACCCCATACCATCCCCAAACAATATCCCAAAATTTCATTAACTTGGGAATTGTGTCCACGTAACCCCCCTCATTATGTACTTGCCGACCGGACTAACAAGGGCTATTGGATTATGAAGTTAAGCAAATTGTCAACTTACACTTTATATTAAAGAAATCAACATAGCCGATTTTGAGTTCGAACGAAAAGAATTGTTATAAACATATGAGAAGTATAAATGCATGTCCCAGCTCAGGCCGTTTCGCGATTTAAACAAATATATTTTGAGCTAGTATATAAAATTCGTTAACAAAACATAGTTGGTGCACCTGATAATTTAATAAAATGGTGAAGTACATAACCATTAATATTTAGGGTTGTCGATCTGACATTTAACAGTGTAAAGATTTTAGCAAGCTTATGTGGACGGTAATTTTGATAACAAAATTCAATTTATTAAAGTTCATTTTATATTCACAGAAAAATCAGAGCAGTATGATAATAATATACAAGAACGCTATAAATGAATAACAATTTTCAAAATGAAATATGATAAAAAATGTACCCTCCTCCTTTTGCAGATATTAATTTCCCAGATGACTGTTATAGTAATACAACTTGCTTCTACGTAACATCTTGAGGTTAAATGGGTATTATTTGCAATATGTACTTCTACTTTTTTATTCTAATATACACAACACCCTGTTTTATCCAGAATATTTTAATATATGTATAAAAAATGTCCTATGTGTGTAGTAATCAAACGTTCCAATTATGATGACATACTTAGGGCATCAAAAAATGAAATTCCAAGAAACACAAGCAACTAGAAGTATTATATATGTTAAAAACAGTTCTGTTCGCGTTGTTGCATGTTGTTTCGTAATTGACACTAAATTATGTAATTTCGTTTTTACGAACCACGTAAAACGGAGTCGTATGTGAATTCGTTAATTGTATTTACCACCGTATGTTTGTCCATTTTTTCCGAATTATTACATTTTGAGATTCGAATTGAAGATAAAAACGTAGAATAAGAATATCTGAACAATCAAGGAGTATAGACAAAATAGCTGACACATTTGAAAAACTGAATATGTCAGGATTTATAAATTGTAGGAGTTCGTCTAGAAATGATAGACTTAGCTTTTATTTGTATAAAAGCGTGGAAAGTATGCAGGGAACAATATATATGTTAGTTTTTATAGGGGTGTTCCCTGTGCTCTGTTAGAATATTTACCTTGCAACATAGCATATATCTCTGCTGATATTTTTGTATACAACAGCCACATATTGTGGCAGCTACCACCCACTAATAA